>CM050216.1:40073742-40083742 GCA_027475355.1 Coilia nasus | reverse complement strand
GTCGGATCTCGGAAGCTAAGCAGCGACGGGCCTGGTTAGTACTTGGATGGGAGACCGCCTGGGAATACCAGGTGCTGTAAGCTTTTTTGTTTTTTGTTTTTTGACAAACATGTTTGGCCACCAACTTTAAGGGGCCCGCTTTCGCGCTCAGCCTTCGCTTACGGCCATACCACGCTGAGCATGCCCGATCTCGTCCGATCTCGGAAGCTAAGCAGCGCCGGGCCTGGTTAGTACTTGGATGGGAGACCGCCTGGGAATACCAGGTGCTGTAAGCTTTTTTTTGTTTTTTTGACAAACATGTTTGGCCACCAACTTTAAGGGGCCCGCTTTCGCGCTCAGCCTTCGCTTACGGCGATACCACGCTGAGCACGCCTGATCTCGTCCGATCTCGGAAGCTAAGCAGCGCCGGGCCTGGTTAGTACTTGGATGGGAGACCGCCTGGGAATACCAGGTGCTGTAAGCTTTTTTTTGTTTTTTTGACAAACATGTTTGGCCACCAACTTTAAGGGGCCCGCTTTCGCGCTCAGCCTTCGCTTACGGCCATACCACACTGAGCACGCCCGATCTCGTCCGATCTCGGAAGCTAAGCAGCGCCGGGCCTGGTTAGTACTTGGATGGGAGACCGCCTGGGAATACCAGGTGCTGTAAGCTTTTTTTTGTTTTTTTGACAAACATGTTTGGCCACCAACTTTAAGGGGCCTGCTTTCGCGCTCAGCCTTCGCTTACGGCCATACCACGCTGAGCACGCCCGATCTCGTCCGATCTCGGAAGCTAAGCAGCGCCGGGCCTGGTTAGTACTTGGATGGGAGAATGCCTGGGAATACCAGGTGCTGTAAGCTTTTTTGTTTTTTGTTTTTTGACAAACATGTTTGGCCACCAACTTTAAGGGGCCCGCTTTCGCGCTCAGCCTTCGCTTACGGCCATACCACACTGAGCACGCCCGATCTCGTCCGATCTCGGAAGCTAAGCAGCGCCGGGCCTGGTTAGTACTTGGATGGGAGACCGCCTGGAAATACCAGGTGCTGTAAGCTTTTTTTGTTTTTTGTTTTTTGACAAACATGTTTGGCCACCAACTTTAAGGGGCCCGCTTTCGCGCTCAGCCTTTGCTTACGGCCATACCACGCTGAGCACGCCCGATCTCGTCCGATCTCGGAAGCTAAGCAGCGCCGGGTCTGGTTAGTACTTGGATGGGAGACCGCCTGGGAATACCAGGTGCTGTAAGCTTTTTTTTGTTTTTTTGACAAACATGTTTGGCCACCAACTTTAAGGGGCCTGCTTTCGCGCTCAGCCTTAGCCTACGGCCATACCACGCTGAGCACGCCCGATCTCGTCCGATCTCGGAAGCTAAGCAGCGCCGGGCCTGGTTAGTACTTGGATGGGAGACGGCCTGGGAATACCAGGTGCTGTAAGCTTTTTTGTTTTTTGTTTTTTGACAAACATGTTTGGCCACAAACTTTAAGGCGCCCGCTTTTGCGCTCAGCCTTCGCTTACGGCCATACCACGCTGAGCACGCCCGATCTCGTCCGATCTCGGAAGCTAAGCAGCGCTGGGCCTGGTTAGTACTTGGATGGGAGACCGCCTGGGAATACCAGGTGCTGTAAGCATTTTTGTTTTTTGTTTTTTGACAAACATGTTTGGCCACCAACTTTAAGGGGCCCGCTTTCGCGCTCAGCCTTCGCTTACGGCCATACCACGCTGAGCACGCCCGATCTCATCCGATCTCGGAAGGTAAGCAGCGCCGGGCCTGGTTAGTACTTGGATGGGAGACCGCCTGGGAATACCAGGTGCTGTAAGCTTTTTTGTTTTTTGTTTTTTGACAAACATGTTTGGTCACCAACTTTAAGGGGCCCGCTTTCGCGCTCAGCCTTCGCTTACGGCCATACCACGCTGAGCATGCCCGATCTCGTCCGATCTCGGAAGTTAAGCAGCGCCGGGCCTGGTTAGTACTTGGATTGGAGACCGCCTGGGAATACCAGGTGCTGTAAGCTTTTTTGTTTTTTGTTTTTTGACAAACATGTTTGGCCACCAACTTTAAGGGGCCCGCTTTCGCGCTCAGCCTTCGCTTACGGCCATACCACGCTGAGCACGCCCGATCTCGTCCGATCTCGGAAGCTAAGCAGCGCCGGGCCTGGTTAGTACTTGGATGGGAGACCGCCTGGGAATACCAGGTGCTGTAAGCTTTTTTGTTTTTTGTTTTTTGACAAACATGTTTGGCCACCAAATTTAAGGCGCCCGCTTTCGCGCTCAGCCTTCGCTTACGGCCATACCACGCTGAGCACGCCCGATCTCGTCCGATCTCGGAAGCTAAGCAGCGCCGGGCCTGGTTAATACTTGGATGGGAGACCGCCTGGGAATACCAGGTGCTATAAGCTTTTTTGTTTTTTGTTTTTTGACAAACATGTTTGGCCACCAACTTTAAGGGGCCCGCTTTCGCGCTCAGCTTTCGCTTACGGCCATACCACGCTGAGCACGCCCGATTTCGTCCGATCTCGGAAGCTAAGCAGCGCCGGGCCTGGTTAGTACTTGGATGGGAGACCGCCTGGGAATACCAGGTGCTGTAAGCTTTTTTGTTTTTTGTTTTTTGACAAACATGTTTGGCCACCAACTTTAAGGGGCCCGCTTTCGCGCTCAGCCTTCGCTTACGGCCATACCACGCTGAGCACGCCCGAACTCGTCCGATCTCGGAAGCTAAGCAGCGCCGGCACTGGTTAATACTTGGATGGGAGACCGCCTGGGAATACCAGGTGCTGTAAGCTTTTTTTTGTTTTTTTGACAAACATGTTTGGCCACCAACTTTAAGGGGCCCGCTTTCGCGCTCAGCCTTCGCTTACGGCCATACCACGCTGAGCACGCCCGATCTCGTCCGATCTCGGAAGCTAAGCAGCGCCGGGCCTGGTTAGTACTTGGATGGGAGACCGCCTGGGGATACCAGGTGCTGTAAGCTTTTTTGTTTTTTGTTTTTTGACAAACATGTTTTGCCACCAACTTTAAGGGGCCCGCTTTCGCGATCAGCCTTCGCTTACGGCCATACCACGCTGAGCACGCCCGATCTCGTCCGATCTCGGAAGCTAAGCAGCGCCGGGCCAGGTTAGTACTTGGATGGGAGACCGCCTGGGAATACCAGGTGCTGTAAGCTTTTTTGTTTTTTGTTTTTTGACAAACATGTTTGGCCACCAACTTTAAGGGGCCCGCTTTCGCGCTCAGCCTTCGCTTACGGCCATACCACGCTGAGCACGCCCGATCTCGTCCGATCTCGGAAGCTAAGCAGCACCGGGACTGGTTAGTACTTGGATGGGAGACCGCCTGGGAATACCAGGTGCTGTAAGCTTTTTTTTGTTTTTTTGACAAACATGTTTGGCCACCAACTTTAAGGGGCCCGCTTTCACGCTCAGCCTTCGCTTACGGCCATACCACGCTGAGCACGCCCGATCTCGTCCGATCTCGGAAGCTAAGCAGCGCCGGGCCTGGTTAGTACTTGGATGGGAGACCGCCTGGGAATACCAGGTGCTGTAAGCTTTTTTGTTTTTTGTTTTTTGAAAAACATGTTTGGCCACCAACTTTAAGGGGCCCGCATTCGCGCTCAGCCTTCGCTTACGGCCATAACACGCTGAGCACGCCCGATCTCGTCCGATCTCGGAAGCTAAGCAGCGCCGGGCCTGGTTAGTACTTGGATGGGAGACCGCCTGGGAATACCAGGTGCTGTAAGCATTTTTGTTTTTTGTTCTTTGACAAACATGTTTGGCCACCAACTTTAAGGGACCGCTTTCGCGCTCGGCCTTCGCTTACGGCCATACCACGCTGAGCACGTCCGATCTCGTCCGATCTCGGAAGCTAAGCAGCGCCGGGCCTGGTTAGTACTTGGATGGGAGACCGCCTGGGAATACCAGGTGCTGTAAGCATTTTTGTTTTTTGACAAACATGTTTGGCCACCAACTTTAAGGGGCCCGCTTTCGCGCTCAGCCTTCGCTTACGGCCATACCACGCTGAGCATGCCCGATCTCGTCCGATCTCGGAAGTTAAGCAGCGCCGGGCCTGGTTAGTACTTGGATTGGAGACCGCCTGGGAATACCAGGTGCTGTAAGCTTTTTTGTTTTTTGACAAACATGTTTGGCCACCAACTTTAAGAGGCCCGCTTTCGCGCTCAGCCTTCGCTTACGGCCATACCACGCTGAGCACGCCCGATCTCGTCCGATCTCGGAAGCTAAGCAGCGCCGGGCCTTGTTAGTACTTGGATGGGAGACCGCCTGGGAATACCAGGTGCTGTAAGCTTTTTTGTTTTTTGTTTTTGGACAAACATGTTTGGCCACCAACTTTAAGGGGCCCGCTTTCGCGCTTAGCCTTCGCTTACGGCCATACCACGCTGAGCATGCCCGATGTCGTCCGATCTCGGAAGCTAAGCAGCGCCGGGCCTGGTTAGTACTTGGATGGGAGACCGCCTGGGAATACCAGGTGATGTAAGCTTTTTTTTGTTTTTTTGACAAACATGTTTGGCCACCAACTCTAAGGGGCCTGCTTTCGCGCTCAGCCTTCGCTTACGGCCATACCACGCTGAGCACGCCCGATCTCGTCCGATCTCGGAAGCTAAGCAGCGCCGGGCCTGGTTAGTACTTGGATGGGAGACCGCCTGGGAATACCAGGTGCTGTAAGCTTTTTTGTTTTTTGTTTTTTGACAAACATATTTGGCCACCAACTTTAAGGGGCCCGCTTTCGCGCTCAGCCTTCGCTTACGGCCATACCACGCTGAGCACGCCCGATCTCGTCCGATCTCGGAAGCTAAGCAGCGCCGGGCCTGGTTAGTACTTGGATGGGAGACCGCCTGGGAATACCAGGTGCTGTAAGCTTTTTTGTTTTTTGTTTTTTGACAAACATGTTTGGCCACCAACTCTAAGGGGCCTGCTTTCGCGCTCAGCCTTCGCTTACGGCCATACCACGCTGAGCACGCCCGATCTCGTCCGATCTCGGAAGCTAAGCAGCGCCGGGCCTGGTTAGTACTTGGATGGGAGACCGCCTGGGAATACCAGGTGCTGTAAGCTTTTTTGTTTTTTGTTTTTTGACAAACATATTTGGCCACCAACTTTAAGGGGCCCGCTTTCGCGCTCAGCCTTCGCTTACGGCCATACCACGCTGAGCACGCCCGATCTCGTCCGATCTCGGAAGCTAAGCAGCGCCGGGCCTGGTTAGTACTTGGATGGGAGACCGCCTGGGAATACCAGGTGCTGTAAGCTTTTTTGTTTTTTGTTTTTTGACAAACATGTTTGGCCACCAACTTTAAGGGACCCGCTTTCGCGCTCAGCCTTCGCTTACGGCCATACCACGCTGAGCACGCCCGATCTCGTCGGATCTCGGAAGCTAAGCAGCGACGGGCCTGGTTAGTACTTGGATGGGAGACCGCCTGGGAATACCAGGTGCTGTAAGCTTTTTTGTTTTTTGTTTTTTGACAAACATGTTTGGCCACCAACTTTAAGGGGCCCGCTTTCGCGCTCAGCCTTCGCTTACGGCCATACCACGCTGAGCATGCCCGATCTCGTCCGATCTCGGAAGCTAAGCAGCGCCGGGCCTGGTTAGTACTTGGATGGGAGACCGCCTGGGAATACCAGGTGCTGTAAGCTTTTTTTTGTTTTTTTGACAAACATGTTTGGCCACCAACTTTAAGGGGCCCGCTTTCGCGCTCAGCCTTCGCTTACGGCGATACCACGCTGAGCACGCCTGATCTCGTCCGATCTCGGAAGCTAAGCAGCGCCGGGCCTGGTTAGTACTTGGATGGGAGACCGCCTGGGAATACCAGGTGCTGTAAGCTTTTTTTTGTTTTTTTGACAAACATGTTTGGCCACCAACTTTAAGGGGCCCGCTTTCGCGCTCAGCCTTCGCTTACGGCCATACCACACTGAGCACGCCCGATCTCGTCCGATCTCGGAAGCTAAGCAGCGCCGGGCCTGGTTAGTACTTGGATGGGAGACCGCCTGGGAATACCAGGTGCTGTAAGCTTTTTTTTGTTTTTTTGACAAACATGTTTGGCCACCAACTTTAAGGGGCCTGCTTTCGCGCTCAGCCTTCGCTTACGGCCATACCACGCTGAGCACGCCCGATCTCGTCCGATCTCGGAAGCTAAGCAGCGCCGGGCCTGGTTAGTACTTGGATGGGAGAATGCCTGGGAATACCAGGTGCTGTAAGCTTTTTTGTTTTTTGTTTTTTGACAAACATGTTTGGCCACCAACTTTAAGGGGCCCGCTTTCGCGCTCAGCCTTCGCTTACGGCCATACCACACTGAGCACGCCCGATCTCGTCCGATCTCGGAAGCTAAGCAGCGCCGGGCCTGGTTAGTACTTGGATGGGAGACCGCCTGGAAATACCAGGTGCTGTAAGCTTTTTTTGTTTTTTGTTTTTTGACAAACATGTTTGGCCACCAACTTTAAGGGGCCCGCTTTCGCGCTCAGCCTTTGCTTACGGCCATACCACGCTGAGCACGCCCGATCTCGTCCGATCTCGGAAGCTAAGCAGCGCCGGGTCTGGTTAGTACTTGGATGGGAGACCGCCTGGGAATACCAGGTGCTGTAAGCTTTTTTTTGTTTTTTTGACAAACATGTTTGGCCACCAACTTTAAGGGGCCTGCTTTCGCGCTCAGCCTTAGCCTACGGCCATACCACGCTGAGCACGCCCGATCTCGTCCGATCTCGGAAGCTAAGCAGCGCCGGGCCTGGTTAGTACTTGGATGGGAGACGGCCTGGGAATACCAGGTGCTGTAAGCTTTTTTGTTTTTTGTTTTTTGACAAACATGTTTGGCCACAAACTTTAAGGCGCCCGCTTTTGCGCTCAGCCTTCGCTTACGGCCATACCACGCTGAGCACGCCCGATCTCGTCCGATCTCGGAAGCTAAGCAGCGCTGGGCCTGGTTAGTACTTGGATGGGAGACCGCCTGGGAATACCAGGTGCTGTAAGCATTTTTGTTTTTTGTTTTTTGACAAACATGTTTGGCCACCAACTTTAAGGGGCCCGCTTTCGCGCTCAGCCTTCGCTTACGGCCATACCACGCTGAGCACGCCCGATCTCATCCGATCTCGGAAGGTAAGCAGCGCCGGGCCTGGTTAGTACTTGGATGGGAGACCGCCTGGGAATACCAGGTGCTGTAAGCTTTTTTGTTTTTTGTTTTTTGACAAACATGTTTGGTCACCAACTTTAAGGGGCCCGCTTTCGCGCTCAGCCTTCGCTTACGGCCATACCACGCTGAGCATGCCCGATCTCGTCCGATCTCGGAAGTTAAGCAGCGCCGGGCCTGGTTAGTACTTGGATTGGAGACCGCCTGGGAATACCAGGTGCTGTAAGCTTTTTTGTTTTTTGTTTTTTGACAAACATGTTTGGCCACCAACTTTAAGGGGCCCGCTTTCGCGCTCAGCCTTCGCTTACGGCCATACCACGCTGAGCACGCCCGATCTCGTCCGATCTCGGAAGCTAAGCAGCGCCGGGCCTGGTTAGTACTTGGATGGGAGACCGCCTGGGAATACCAGGTGCTGTAAGCTTTTTTGTTTTTTGTTTTTTGACAAACATGTTTGGCCACCAAATTTAAGGCGCCCGCTTTCGCGCTCAGCCTTCGCTTACGGCCATACCACGCTGAGCACGCCCGATCTCGTCCGATCTCGGAAGCTAAGCAGCGCCGGGCCTGGTTAGTACTTGGATGGGAGACCGCCTGGGAATACCAGGTGCTATAAGCTTTTTTGTTTTTTGTTTTTTGACAAACATGTTTGGCCACCAACTTTAAGGGGCCCGCTTTCGCGCTCAGCTTTCGCTTACGGCCATACCACGCTGAGCACGCCCGATTTCGTCCGATCTCGGAAGCTAAGCAGCGCCGGGCCTGGTTAGTACTTGGATGGGAGACCGCCTGGGAATACCAGGTGCTGTAAGCTTTTTTGTTTTTTGTTTTTTGACAAACATGTTTGGCCACCAACTTTAAGGGGCCCGCTTTCGCGCTCAGCCTTCGCTTACGGCCATACCACGCTGAGCACGCCCGAACTCGTCCGATCTCGGAAGCTAAGCAGCGCCGGCACTGGTTAATACTTGGATGGGAGACCGCCTGGGAATACCAGGTGCTGTAAGCTTTTTTTTGTTTTTTTGACAAACATGTTTGGCCACCAACTTTAAGGGGCCCGCTTTCGCGCTCAGCCTTCGCTTACGGCCATACCACGCTGAGCACGCCCGATCTCGTCCGATCTCGGAAGCTAAGCAGCGCCGGGCCTGGTTAGTACTTGGATGGGAGACCGCCTGGGGATACCAGGTGCTGTAAGCTTTTTTGTTTTTTGTTTTTTGACAAACATGTTTTGCCACCAACTTTAAGGGGCCCGCTTTCGCGATCAGCCTTCGCTTACGGCCATACCACGCTGAGCACGCCCGATCTCGTCCGATCTCGGAAGCTAAGCAGCGCCGGGCCAGGTTAGTACTTGGATGGGAGACCGCCTGGGAATACCAGGTGCTGTAAGCTTTTTTGTTTTTTGTTTTTTGACAAACATGTTTGGCCACCAACTTTAAGGGGCCCGCTTTCGCGCTCAGCCTTCGCTTACGGCCATACCACGCTGAGCACGCCCGATCTCGTCCGATCTCGGAAGCTAAGCAGCACCGGGACTGGTTAGTACTTGGATGGGAGACCGCCTGGGAATACCAGGTGCTGTAAGCTTTTTTTTGTTTTTTTGACAAACATGTTTGGCCACCAACTTTAAGGGGCCCGCTTTCACGCTCAGCCTTCGCTTACGGCCATACCACGCTGAGCACGCCCGATCTCGTCCGATCTCGGAAGCTAAGCAGCGCCGGGCCTGGTTAGTACTTGGATGGGAGACCGCCTGGGAATACCAGGTGCTGTAAGCTTTTTTGTTTTTTGTTTTTTGAAAAACATGTTTGGCCACCAACTTTAAGGGGCCCGCATTCGCGCTCAGCCTTCGCTTACGGCCATAACACGCTGAGCACGCCCGATCTCGTCCGATCTCGGAAGCTAAGCAGCGCCGGGCCTGGTTAGTACTTGGATGGGAGACCGCCTGGGAATACCAGGTGCTGTAAGCATTTTTGTTTTTTGTTCTTTGACAAACATGTTTGGCCACCAACTTTAAGGGACCGCTTTCGCGCTCGGCCTTCGCTTACGGCCATACCACGCTGAGCACGTCCGATCTCGTCCGATCTCGGAAGCTAAGCAGCGCCGGGCCTGGTTAGTACTTGGATGGGAGACCGCCTGGGAATACCAGGTGCTGTAAGCATTTTTGTTTTTTGACAAACATGTTTGGCCACCAACTTTAAGGGGCCCGCTTTCGCGCTCAGCCTTCGCTTACGGCCATACCACGCTGAGCACGCCCGATCTCGTCCGATCTCGGAAGCTAAGCAGCGCCGGGCCTGGTTAGTTCTTGGATGGGAGACCGCCTGGGAATACCAGGTGCTGTAAGCTTTTTTGTTTTTTGTTTTTTGAAAAACATGTTTGGCCACCAACTTTAAGGCGCCCGCTTTCGCGCTCAGCCTTCGCTTACGGCCATACCACGCTGAGCACGCCCGATCTCGTCCGATCTCGGAAGCTAAGCAGCGCCGGGCCTGGTTAGTACTTGGATGGGAGACCGCCTGGGAATACCAGGTGTTGTAAGCATTTTTGTTTTTTGTTTTTTGACAAACATGTTTGGCCACCAACTTTAAGGCGCCCGCTTTCGCGCTCAGCCTTCGCTTACGGCCATACCACGCTGAGCACGCCCGATCTCGTCCGATCTCGGAAGCTAAGCAGCGCCGGGACTGGTTAGTACTTGGATGGGAGACCGCCTGGGAATACCAGGTGCTGTAAGCTTTTTTTTGTTTTTTTGACAAACATGTTTGGCCACCAACTTTAAGGGGCCCGCTTTCGCTCTCAGCCTTCGCTTACGGCAATACCACGCTGAGCACGCCCGATCTCGTCCGATCTCGGAAGCTAAGCAGCGCCGGGCCTGGTTAGTACTTGGATGGGAGACCGCCTGGGAATACCAGGTGCTGTAAGCTTTTTTGTTTT
>CM050216.1:40066242-40068742 GCA_027475355.1 Coilia nasus | reverse complement strand
TTCGCTTACGGCCATACCACGCTGAGCACGCCCGATCTCGTCCGATCTCGGAAGCTAAGCAGCGCCGGGCCTGGTTAGTACTTGGATGGGAGACCGCCTGGGAATACCAGGTGCTGTAAGCTTTTTTGTTTTTTGTTTTTTGACAAACATGTTTGGCCACCAACTTTAAGGGGCCCGCTTTCGCGCTCAGCCTTCGCTTACGGCCATACCACGCTGAGCACGCCCGATCTCGTCCGATCTCGGAAGCTAAGCAGCGCAGGGCCTGGTTAGTACTTGGATGGGAGACCGCCTGGGAATACCAGGTGCTGTAAGCATTTTTGTTTTTTGACAAACATGTTTGGCCACCAACTTTAAGGGGCCCGCTTTCGCGCTCAGCCTTCGCTTACGGCCATACCACGCTGAGCACGCCCGATCTCGGAAGCTAAGCAGCGCCAGGCCTGGTTAGTACTTGGATGGGAGACCGCCTGGGAATACCAGGTGCTGTAAGCTTTTTTGTTTTTTGTTTTTTGACAAACATGTTTGGCCACCAACTTTAAGGGGCCCGCTTTCGCGCTCAGCCTTCGCTTACGGCCATACCACGCTGAGCACGCCCGATCTCGTCCGATCTCGGAAGCTAAGCAGCGCCGGGCCTGCTTAGTACTTGGATGGGAGACCGCCTGGGAATACCAGGTGCTGTAAGCTTTTTTGTTTTTTGTTTTTTGACAAACATGTTTGGCCACCAACTTTAAGGGGCCCGCTTTCGCACTCAGCTTTCGCGCTCAGCCTTCGCTTACGGCCATACCACGCTGAGCACGCCCGATCTCGTCCGATCTCGGAAGCTAAGCAGCGCCGGGCCTGGTTAGTACTTGGATGGGAGACCGCCTGGGAATACCAGGTGCTGTAACCTTTTTTTTGTTTTTTTGACAAACATGTTTGGCCACCAACTTTAAGGGGCCCGCTTTCGCGCTCAGCCTTCGCTTACGGCCATACCACGCTGAGCACGCCCGATCTCGTCCGATCTCGGAAGCTAAGCAGCGCCGGGACTGGTTAGTACTTGGATGGGAGACCGCCTGGGAATACCAGGTGCTGTAAGCTTTTTTGTTTTTTGTTTTTTGACAAACATGTTTGGCCACCAACTTTAAGGGGCCCGCTTTCGCGCTCAGCCTTCGCTTACGGCCATACCACGCTGAGCACGCCCGATCTCGTCAGATCTCGGAAGCTAAGCAGCGCCGGGCCTGGTTAGTACTTGGATGGGAGACCGCCTGGGAATACCAGGTGCTGTAAGCATTTTTGTTTTTTGACAAACATGTTTGGCCACCAACTTTAAGGGGCCCGCTTTCGCGCTCAGCCTTCGCTTACGGCCATACCACGCTGAGCACGCCCGATCTCGTCCGATCTCGGAAGCTAAGCAGCGCCAAGCCTGGTTAGTACTTGGATGGGAGACCGCCTGGGAATACCAGGTGCTGTAAGCTTTTTTGTTTTTTGTTTTTTGAAAAACATGTTTGGCCACCAACTTTAAGGCGCCCGCTTTCGCGCTCAGCCTTCGCTTACGGCCATACCACGCTGAGCACGCCCGATCTCGTCCGATCTCGGAAGCTAAGCAGCGCCGGGCCTGGTTAGTACTTGGATGGGAGACCGCCTGGGAATACCAGGTGTTGTAAGCATTTTTGTTTTTTGTTTTTTGACAAACATGTTTGGCCACCAACTTTAAGGGGCCCGCTTTCGCGCTCAGCCTTCGCTTACGGCCATACCACGCTGAGCACGCCCGATCTCGTCCGATCTCGGAAGCTAAGCAGCGCCGGGCCTGGTTAGTACTTGGATGGGAGACCGCCTGGGAATACCAGGTGCTGTAAGCTTTTTTGTTTTTTGTTTTTTGACAAACATGTTTGGCCACCAACTTTAAGGGGCCCGCTTTCGCGCTCAGCCTTCGCTTACGGCCATACCACGCTGAGCACGCCCGATCTCGTGCGATCTCGGAAGCTAAGCAGCGCAGGGCCTGGTTAGTACTTGGATGGGAGACCGCCTGGGAATACCAGGTGCTGTAAGCATTTTTGTTTTTTGACAAACATGTTTGGCCACCAACTTTAAGGGGCCCGCTTTCGCGCTCAGCCTTCGCTTACGGCCATACCACGCTGAGCACGCCCGATCTCGGAAGCTAAGCAGCGCCGGGCCTGGTTAGTACTTGGATGGGAGACCGCCTGGGAATACCAGGTGCTGTAAGCTTTTTTGTTTTTTGTTTTTTGACAAACATGTTTGGCCACCAACTTTAAGGGGCCCGCTTTCGCGCTCAGCCTTCGCTTACGGCCATACCACGCTGAGCACGCCCGATCTCGTCCGATCTCGGAAGCTAAGCAGCGCCGGGCCTGGTTAGTACTTGGATGGGAGACCGCCTGGGAATACCAGGTGCTGTAAGCTTTTTTGTTTTTTGTTTTTTGACAAACATGTTTGGCCACCAACTTTAAGGGGCCCGCTTTCGCACTCAGCTTTCGCGCTCAGCCTTCGCTTACGGCCATACCACGCT
>CM050216.1:40026242-40061242 GCA_027475355.1 Coilia nasus | reverse complement strand
GTGCTGTAAGCTTTTTTGTTTTTTGTTTTTTGACAAACATGTTTGGCCACCAACTTTAAGGGGCCCGCTTTCACGCTCAGCCTTCGCTTACGGCCATACCACGCTGAGCACGCCCGATCTCTGAAGCTAAGCAGCGCCGGGCCTGGTTAGTACTTGGATGGGAGACCGCCTGGGAATACCAGGTGCTGTAAGCTTTTTTTTGTTTTTTTTAACAAACATGTTTGGCCACCATCTTTAAGGGTCCTGCTTTCGTGCTCAGCCTTCGCTTACGGCCATACCACGCTGAGCACGCCCGATCTCGTCCGATTTCGGAAGCTAAGCAGCGCCGGGCCTAGTTAGTACTTGGATGGGAGACCGCCTGGGAATACCAGGTGCTGTAAGCTTTTTTGTTTTTTGTTTTTTGACAAACATGTTTGGCCACCAACTTTAAGGCGCCCGCTTTCGCGCTCAGCCTTCGCTTACGGCCATACCACGCTGAGCACGCCCGATCTCGTCCGATCTCGGAAGCTAAGCAGCGCCGGGCCTGGTTAATACTTGGATGGGAGACCGCCTGGGAATACCAGGTGCTGTAAGCTTTTTTTTTTTTTTGTTTTTTGACAAACATGTTTGGCCACCAACTTTAAGGGGCCCGCTTTCGCGCTCAGCTTTCGCTTACGGCCATACCACGCTGAGCACGCCCGATCTCGTCCGATCTCGGAAGCTAAGCAGCGCCGGGCCTGGTTAGTACTTGGATGGGAGACCGCCTGGGAATACCAGGTGCTGTAAGCTTTTTTGTTTTTTGTTTTTTGACAAACATGTTTGGCCACCAACTTTAAGGGGCCCGCTTTCGCGCTCAGCCTTCGCTTACGGCCATACCACACTGAGCACGCCCGAACTCGTCCGATCTCGGAAGCTAAGCAGCGCCGGGACTGGATAATACTTGGATGGGAGACCGCCTGGGAATACCAGGTGCTGTAAGCTTTTTTTTGTTTTTTTGACAAACATGTTTGGCCACCAACTTTAAGGGGCCCGCTTTCGCGCTCAGCCTTCGCTTACGGCCATACCACGCTGAGCACGCCCGATCTCGTCCGATCTCGGAAGCTAAGCAGCGCCGGGCCTGGTTAGTACTTGGATGGGAGACCGCCTGGGAATACCAGGTGCTGTAAGCTTTTTTGTTTTTTGTTTTTTGACAAACATGTTTTGCCACCAACTTTAAGGGGCCCGCTTTCGCGCTCAGCCTTCGCTTACGGCCATACCACGCTGAGCACGCCCGATCTCGTCCGATCTCGGAAGCTAAGCAGCGCCGGGCCAGGTTAGTACTTGGATGGGAGACCGCCTGGGAATACCAGGTGCTGTAAGCTTTTTTGTTTTTTGTTTTTTGACAAACATGTTTGGCCACCAACTTTAAGGGGCCCGCTTTCGCGCTCAGCCTTCGCTTACGGCCATACCACGCTGAGCACGCCCGATCTCGTCCGATCTCGGAAGCTAAGCAGCGCCGGGACTGGTTAGTACTTGGATGGGAGACCGCCTGGGAATACCAGGTGCTGTAAGCTTTTTTTTGTTTTTTTGACAAACATGTTTGGCCACCAACTTTAAGGGGCCCGCTTTCGCGCTCAGCCTTCGCTTACAGCCATACCACGCTGAGCACGCCCGATCTCGTCCGATCTCGGAAGCTAAGCAGCGCCGGGCCTGGTTAGTACTTGGATGGGAGACCGCCTGGGAATACCAGGTGCTGTAAGCTTTTTTGTTTTTTGTTTTTTGAAAAACATGTTTGGCCACCAACTTTAAGGGGCCCGCATTCGCGCTCAGCCTTCGCTTACGGCCATAACACGCTGAGCACGCCCGATCTCGTCCGATCTCGGAAGCTAAGCAGCGCCGGGCCTGGTTAGTACTTGGATGGGAGACCGCCTGGGAATACCAGGTGCTGTAAGCATTTTTGTTTTTTGTTCTTTGACAAACATGTTTGGCCACCAACTTTAAGGGGCCCGCTTTCGCGCTCAGCCTTCGCTTACGGCCATACCACGCTGAGCACGTCCGATCTCGTCCGATCTCGGAAGCTAAGCAGCGCCGGGCCTGTTTAGTACTTGGATGGGAGACCGCCTGGGAATACCAGGTGCTGTAAGCTTTTTTGTTTTTTGTTTTTTGAAAAACATGTTTGGCCACCAACTTTAAGGCGCCCGCTTTCGCGCTCAGCCTTCGCTTACGGCCATACCACGCTGAGCACGCCCGATCTCGTCCGATCTCGGAAGCTAAGCAGCGCCGGGCCTGGTTAGTACTTGGATGGGAGACCGCCTGGGAATACCAGGTGTTGTAAGCATTTTTGTTTTTTGTTTTTTGACAAACATGTTTGGCCACCAACTTTAAGGGGCCCGCTTTCGCGCTCAGCCTTAGCTTACGGCCATACCACGCTGAGCACGCCCGATCTCGTCCGATCTCGGAAGCTAAGCAGCGCCGGGCCTGGTTAGTACTTGGATGGGAGACCGCCTGGGAATACCAGGTGCTGTAAGCATTTTTGTTTTTTGTTCTTTGACAAACATGTTTGGCCACCAACTTTAAGGGGCCCGCTTTCGCGCTCAGCCTTCGCTTACGGCCATACCACGCTGAGCACGCCCGATCTCGTCCGATCTCGGAAGCTAAGCAGCGCCGGGCATGGTTAGTACTTGGATGGGAGACCGCCTGGGAATACCAGGTGCTGTAAGCATTTTTGTTTTTTGACAAACATGTTTGGCCACCAACTTTAAGGGGCCCGCTTTCGCGCTCAGCCTTCGCTTACGGCCATACCACGCTGAGCACGCCCGATCTCGTCCGATCTCGGAAGCTAAGCAGCGCCGGGCCTGGTTAGTACTTGGATGGGAGACCGCCTGGGAATACCAGGTGCTGTAAGCTTTTTTTTGTTTTTTTTTACAAACATGTTTGGCCACCAACTTTAAGGGGCCTGCTTTCGCGCTCAGCCTTCGCTTACGGCCATACCACGCTGAGCACGCCCGATCTCGTCCGATCTCGGAAGCTAAGCAGCGCCGGGCCTGGTTAGTACTTGGATGGGAGACCGCCTGGGAATACCAGGTGCTGTAAGCATTTTTGTTTTTTGACAAACATGTTTGGCCACCAACTTTAAGGGGCCCGCTTTCGCGCTCAGCCTTCGCTTACGGCCATACCACGCTGAGCACGCCCGATCTCGGAAGCTAAGCAGCGCCGGGCCTGGTTAGTACTTGGATGGGAGACCGCCTGGGAATACCAGGTGCTGTAAGCTTTTTTTTGTTTTTTTGACAAACATGTTTGGCCACCAACTTTAAGGGGCCTGCTTTCGCGCTCAGCCTTCACTTACGGCCATACCACGCTGAGCACGCCCGATCTAGTCCGATCTCGGAAGCTAAGCAGCGCCGGGCCTGGTTAGTACTTGGATGGGAGACCGCCTGGGAATACCAGGTGCTGTAAGCTTTTTTGTTTTTTGTTTTTTGACAAACATGTTTGGCCACCAACTTTAAGGGGCCCGCTTTCGCGCTCAGCCTTCGGTTACGGCCATACCACGCTGAGCACGCCCGATCTCGTCCGATCTCGGAAGCTAAGCAGCGCCGGGACTGGTTAGTACTTGGATGGGAGACCGCCTGGGAATACCAGGTGCTGTAAGCATTTTTGTTTTTTGTTCTTTGACAAACATGTTTGGCCACCAACTTTAAGGGGCCCGCTTTCGCGCTCAGCCTTCGCTTACGGCCATACCACGCTGAGCACGCCCGATCTCGTCCGATCTCGGAAGCTAAGCAGCGCCGGGCCTGGTTAGTACTTGGATGGGAGACCGCCTGGGAATACCAGGTGCTGTAAGCTTTTTTTTGTTTTTTTGACAAACATGTTTGGCCACCAACTTCAAGGGGCCTGCTTTCGCGATCAGCCTTCACTTACGGCCATACCACGCTGAGCATGCCCGATCTAGTCCGATCTCGGAAGCTAAGCAGCGCCGGGCCTGGTTAGTACTTGGATGGGAGACCGCCTGGGAATACCAGGTGCTGTAAGCTTTTTTGTTTTTTGTTTTTTGACAAACATGTTTGGCCACCAACTTTAAGGCACCCGCTTTCGCGCTCAGCCTTCGCTTACGGCCATACCACGCTGAGCACGCCCGATCTCGTCCGATCTCGCGGAAATCAGAAAGTGGCAGGCTGCAGACGAGGGAGAAAGGCTCCCTCTGATTTGTGTACTTTATTTTTGAAATCTTTTGTTTAACTGTTACTTTGAACGTCTTTAGTTTGCTTTTTGTTTGAGTTTCAAGCGAACCCAGCAGTTCGTTGCTGCTGGGTGAGCGTTTTTTGTTTTGTTTTGAAAATGGACAGACCAAGCGGCAAACGACTTCTGGAACCGGAACAAAGTTTACGATTAATGGATTTCACTGATATACCTGAAACAACGGCGGAGACTTTGGATTGTGTAGTGACAACGGCGGAAAGGAAAGACAACGAAGAGAGCGGAGAACATGAGGAAGTGACAAACACTGATAACGAAATGGTGGATGAGCTAATGAGTGAGAGGGATGGATTTCAACTGGTGTCTAGAAAGAGAAAAAAGACGGAGAAAATTCCAGAAACTGAGGATCTGCTTACGGAGAATCCTATTGACAAGAAACAAGAGAAAGACTTTGAAACTGTGCATGCAAACAATGGCGGCAGGGACAAACGGAGCGGGAGAGATACAACAGGAAGAACATACAAACGTGAGTGGACTGTTTTATTGGAAGTGGAAAAAGAGGATGGACTGCATGCATATGATTTAATAAACCTGATTGAGAAGACAGTTGGTACTGGACAGTTACTGGCTTTACGACCGAGGCAGAACAGACAATACGAGGCAACTCTGAATTCGGCGGCTGCGTGTGAGCTGCTGGAAGAGGGCATACCGTTCCGTGACAGGTTGATCAGCGTGAAGAGACTGCACAAATCTGAGATCATGGTCTCGTTTCTTCACCTGCCTCCTGAATTGCCTGATGCACGGATTATTGATAAACTGATTAACTGGGGAGTCACACCCATCTTGCCGTTAAGGAGGCGATACTACCCGGGTACATCAGTGGCGGACGGCACTCGATATGTAAAGGTGAGATTCCCTAAGGAGGTAGCTTCCCTGCCCTACAGCGCCCGTTTTGACACAGAGGATGGTCCTCAGTACTGTCGCGTGCTTCATGACAGACAAGTTAAAATCTGCAGGCTCTGTATGAGCCCAGGGCATGTATTACGGGAATGTCCAGCTTTTAAATGCAGGGAATGCCTGGAACAAGGGCATTATGCCCGAGACTGTACAGCCAATAAATGTCCTGACTGCAAAAGAGCAATGATGAGGTGTACCTGTGTAGATTCGGAGGAGGATAAGCTGTCTGCAGAGGGAGAGGAGACTGTGACTGTGCCTGCTGTCCCCAGACCTGTGGCTGAAGTGGGCCCAAAACGGGTTTTGCCCGTGAGCTCGCAGGAGGAGGACAGCCAGTCAGATGCGGGAATGGAGTTACCCTGTGCACAGCCGGTTGCAGTGGTGGCTCTCTCCCCGGGGAGCTCAGACGTTGAGGTCACTGACAGTGCGGATGTGGTGGAGAGAGCCGCTGCTGCAGGACTTTGTTTTCCTGAGACGGAGCCGGATAGAGGAGGAGAGCAGGATACTGTTGAACATGAAAACTGTTTTGATAATGGACTACAGACGCTGGCTGAACTAAAGGAATGCGGGCCGCAGCAAAACGAATTGGTGGTAGCAGAACTGCCACAAAAACAGAAGAAGGTGACAGTGAAGAAAAGGAAAAAGGCGGTTGTGAATTTACCTGGGGCTTTAAGAAAGCAAGAAAGCAGGAGGGGTCGATTGAGGGGGCAGGATGAATAATAAATGATGGCTTGTAATATTTCAATGTTTGTTTTCTTAATGGGGTGGGTTTTGACTTCTATTAACTTAAGGGGTGGGGTGAATCCTGTAAAGATGCAGAGGGTGGTGACAGAAAATATGAAGAGTGATATTATTCTCTTGCAAGAAACTAACTGGAAAGACCACATAGCGGAGGGGATCAGAAAAAGGTGGGATGGAGAATTGTTTTACAATAATAGTGTACAAAAGGGGAGGGGGCTAGCTTTTTTGGTTAAAAGAAATACGTGTGATAAAATAACTGAATTGTATAATGATAAAGAAGGGAAAATCTTAATTATGAACTTTGAAAAAGATGGGACCAATGTGATGATTTGTAATATTCATGCTCCGAATGAGGCTGCTGAAAGGGTGACTTTTTTTCAACATCTGGGTGTTTTACTGGGTAAATGGAGGGATATGTTTATTGTTGGGGATTTTAATACAGTGTTGGAGAAGGAAGACATAGGGGATAGCATGGTGTATGTAGCTGATAGAGGAAGGGAGCAATTGAAGAGTGTGATGGTAAGATTCAATTTGGTGGATGTGTGGAGGGAAAGGAATGTGGGAAAGAGGGATTTTAGTAGAATACAAGTTGTACAGAACACAGTGAAGCAAAGTAGAATTGACCTGGTTTTAATGCAAAGGGATTTTATGAACGTTGTTTTAAAAATTCAATATAAGCCTTGTACTTTTAGCGATCATAATTACATGCAGGTAGTTTTAGATTTTAATGATATAGAACGTGGACCTGGTTTATGGCTTTTAAATACTGAAGTTTTGAAGGATAACTTGTATAGATTAGAAGTAGAAAGAATGATAAAAGAAAGAGTTACGGAAATGGGTTTGTATGCGGGGTGTGTTGGACTATGGTGGGATAACCTAAAATATGATTTGAAAAAATATACAATGGAATATTGTAGAAAAATGAAAAGAGATAAGACTCTAAAAGAATTTGCAATTAGACAACAACTTGAAAAGGAATTAGCTAAAACAGCTATTGGAAAGGGAAATGCAAATACTGTACTGGAGTTGGAAGAAAATCTAAAGATGTTTGAAGAAGGAAAATGCAAAGGTGCTATGATAAGAAGCAGGGCGAATAATATGTTAGAGGGGGAAAGATGCACAAGATTCTTTTTTGATTTAGAGAAAACTAGACAAAAAGCAGAAGAAATAAAAGTTTTGAAGGATGATAGGGGAAATAGTATTTATGATAAAGATCTCATTTTAAAAAGAGTTTTTACGTTTTATCAACACCTTTTTACAAGGCAAGGGATAGATGAAAATGCAAACCACTTTTTATTAAGCCATATTAAAGCCAGAGTGAGTAAGGACGACAAGGAAGTGTGTAATGGTGACATAACAACCGAAGAGATTGAGAATGCTTTGAAGAGCATGAAAAATGGCAAGAGCCCAGGCCTTGATGGTTTGCCATGTGAGTTTTATAAGGCTTTTAAGTTGGTTTTAGTTCCAATTTTAAAAATGGTTTATCAAGAAGTGTGGGAGGATGGGATTGTAAGTCCATACATGTCTAGAGGGGTGATAAAGATAATTTATAAAAAGAAGGGGGATAGAGAATTGTTAGAAAATTTTAGACCAATTAGTCTTTTAAATTGTGATTATAAAATTTTAGCAAAGGTATTGGCAAACAGGCTGAAGACAATTTTGCCCACAGTCATTCAAACCAATCAAGCCTACGCTGTACTGGGTAGAGACATCTCAGACACTGTAAACAGTGTGAGAGACAAAATCTGGTATATAGCACGAAAAAGGCAGGAAGGTTATGTTCTTAACATTGACTTTGAGAAAGCGTTTGACAGGGTGGAGCACGATTTTCTTTTTAATGTTTTAAACACTTTTAATTTCGGAAAGAAGTTTGTCAGGTGTCTGGGATGTCTCTACTCAGGAGCCAAGAGTTGTGTTAAGGTAAATGGGTTTTTAACAGATTTTATCCTTTTATCAAGATCTATTAGGCAAGGTTGTCCACTGTCTGCTCTTCTGTACACACTGGTTGCTGAGCCACTTGGCTTGGCGATTAGTGCAGACAGAAGAATCAAGGGTATACCTGTCATGGATGAACATCTTTTTATTTCTGACTCAAAGATTTATCAATATGCTGACGACACAACACTTGTGCTAAAGGATGAGGACAGCATTGCAAGCAGTATGGAAGTGATCAACTTTTATTGTAAAGCATCAGGTGGGAAAATGAATGTGGGCAAAACAGAGTTCCTGAGATTGGGAGGAGGAACTCTGTCAAGGACGTTACCCTTTAAAGAAGTGAAATCTGGCATGAAAATTCTGGGAGTTAGAGTAGGGCCAGATGAAAGTTTAACAACTAGAGAGAATTGGGAGGAGGTGATTGGGAAGACGAAACAGAGATTGGCTTTCTGGGAAAGGAGAAGCTTGACGCTTAGGGGAAAAATTTTAGTGCTGAATTCATTGTTTTTGTCAAAGTTGTGGTACGTCCTTGGATCGGTCTGTTTGCCAATAGCTGTGGCAAATGTTCTTAAGCGTTTAATGGTTGATTTTATTTGGCATGGTAAACCATCAAAAGTGAAGTATGAGACTCTGATTGGACCAGTGGAGGAAGGGGGGCTGGGACTGTTGGACCCCATCCTAAGGCTGAAGGCCCTAAGAGTAAAAGCTGTTAGGATTTTTTTAGGGGACGATTTTAGAGAATGGAAGGCAACCATGACATATTTTCTTAATGAAAAGTTGCACATGGGGTCTTCAGCCTTGTGGATGGGGTGGACAGACAACATGACAATTGGAGTCCCAGAGTTTTATAGGGAAGTTTTAAGGGCATGGGGTAGTTTTATTGTGAGTTTAGATGTGAAACCAATGGGGAGGGAAGCAATTTTGAATCAACCGTTGTTTTTAAATCCAAATTTAAGAATTGAAGGTGGAAATTACTGGAAGACATGGTTTAATGCAGGTTTTAGGAAGATCAGAGATCTTTTTTATGAAGTGAGGCCGGGGCTCTTGCCATTACAGGCTTTTGTGGATGAAATTATGCGAATGCATGAAGAGTATAATGTAAGGAAGGTGAAAACAGAACTGGACCTAATACTGCGTGCCATTCCAGAAGGATGGAAGGAGTACATACAGTCAAATGGAGGGGAGGGAAGGGAGGATGGAGTACAAGTCAGTTTGAAAGATGGTGGAAGAGAGTTACAAGGTCTTGTTTTAAAAAACTTTTATTTATTTTTTAGACAGCAGGCTTTTATTGCACCTACAGCAAACAAATATTGGTTGAGAGTAATTGAAGGTCTAGAAACGAAAGAGATTTGGAAGAATATACGACAAACACTGAAATGTCCAGTCTTAGAAAATTTTGACTTTTTATTGGGACATAACTGCATTTTAAACGAAATGAGACTGTTCAAAATGGGTTTTACGACAGATAACATGTGCAAAGTGTGTGGGGCTGAAAGTGAGGGGCTCAAGCATATGTTTTTTGTTTGTGAAAAATTGAAATGTTTTAAAGAGAAAATGAGACGAATACTGCTGGGTTTTGGGGAGGATGAACAATATGTGGTCAATAACTGGGAGAAAGTGTTTTTGTTTGGTGCTTTTAAAAAGGACAACAACAATAGACAAGCACTTCAAATCGTGCTAGCAGTAGCAAGGCATGCAGTGTGGGTGCGGCGAATCACAAGGAAGCAAAAGGGGGTAGAACTGGATATATGTGTTTTATTCCAAGCCAAGCTTTTAGCAATTTTAGAGTCAATGTATATATATTTTAGTGATAGAGGGGACTTGGATCTTTTTGATAAAATCTTTGTTTTTACCAATCCCTTTATAAAACAAGGAATGGGTGGTATTAAGTTGATTTTACCAAGTTGTTCTTAATGTCACTGTTTTTTATTAAGGTTTTTGTGATAGAGATGGTTTTATTTTTCTTATTTACTTTGTGGTTTTATGAGGGCAGAACATAAGTATTTTTTTGCACTTATTCTTCTATGCACAAGTGACTTTGCAGTTTCGTGCACAGATCCACGTTTTGCACAGGGTCAGCACATTAGGGCTTTTGTGATTTTGCCGTAAATGTATAAAACTGTGGGCTTAACAAGCATGGATAAAAGTTGACATAACAATGCTGTAATTTATGCTTTTCATTAAATAAAGACAAAAAAAAAAAAAAAATCTCGTCCGATCTCGGAAGCTAAGCAGCGCCGGGCCTGGTTAGTACTTGGATGGGAGACCGCGTGGGAATACCAGGTGCTGTAAGCATTTTTGTTTTTTGTTTTTTGACAAACATGTTTGGCCACCAACTTTAAGGGGCCCGCTTTCGCGCTCAGCCTTCGCTTACGGCCATACCACGCTGAGCACGCCCGATCTCGTCCGATCTCGGAAGCTAAGCAGCGCCGGGCCTGGTTAGTACTTGGATGGGAGACCGCCTGGGAATACCAGGTGCTGTAAGCTTTTTTGTTTTTTGTTTTTTGACAAACATGTTTGGCCACCAACTTTAAGGGGCCCGCTTTCGCGCTCAGCTTTCGCTTACGGCCATACCACGCTGAGCACGCCCGATCTCGGAAACTAAGCAGCGCCGGGCCTGGTTAGTACTTGGATGGGAGACCGCCTGGGAATACCAGGTGCTGTAAGCTTTTTTGTTTTTTGTTTTTTGACAAACATGTTTGGCCACCAACTTTAAGGGGCCTGCTTTCGCGCTCAGCCTTCGCTTACGGCCATACCACGCTGAGCATACCCGATCTCGTCCGATCTCGGAAGCTAAGCAGCGCCGGGCCTGGTTAGTACTTGGATGGGAGACCGCCTGGGAATACCAGGTGCTGTAAGCTTTTTTGTTTTTTGTTTTTTGACAAACATGTTTGGCCACCAACTTTAAGGGGCCTGCTTTCGCGCTCAGCTTTCGCTTACGGCCATACCACGCTGAGCACGCCCGATCTCGTCCGATCTCGCGGAAATCAGAAAGTGGCAGGCTGCAGACGAGGGAGAAAGGCTCCCTCTGATTTGTGTACTTTATTTTTGAAATCTTTTGTTTAACTGTTACTTTGAACGTCTTTAGTTTGCTTTTTGTTTGAGTTTCAAGCGAACCCAGCAGTTCGTTGCAAACCAAGCGGCAAACGACTTCTGGAACCGGAACAAAGTTTACGATTAATGGATTTCACTGATATACCTGAAACAACGGCGGAGACTTTGGATTGTGTAGTGACAACGGCGGAAAGGAAAGACAACGAAGAGAGCGGAGAACATGAGGAAGTGACAAACACTGATAACGAAATGGTGGATGAGCTAATGAGTGAGAGGGATGGATTTCAACTGGTGTCTAGAAAGAGAAAAAAGACGGAGAAAATTCCAGAAACTGAGGATCTGCTTACGGAGAATCCTATTGACAAGAAACAAGAGAAAGACTTTGAAACTGTGCATGCAAACAATGGCGGCAGGGACAAACGGAGCGGGAGAGATACAACAGGAAGAACATACAAACGTGAGTGGACTGTTTTATTGGAAGTGGAAAAAGAGGATGGACTGCATGCATATGATTTAATAAACCTGATTGAGAAGACAGTTGGTACTGGACAGTTACTGGCTTTACGACCGAGGCAGAACAGACAATACGAGGCAACTCTGAATTCGGCGGCTGCGTGTGAGCTGCTGGAAGAGGGCATACCGTTCCGTGACAGGTTGATCAGCGTGAAGAGACTGCACAAATCTGAGATCATGGTCTCGTTTCTTCACCTGCCTCCTGAATTGCCTGATGCACGGATTATTGATAAACTGATTAACTGGGGAGTCACACCCATCTTGCCGTTAAGGAGGCGATACTACCCGGGTACATCAGTGGCGGACGGCACTCGATATGTAAAGGTGAGATTCCCTAAGGAGGTAGCTTCCCTGCCCTACAGCGCCCGTTTTGACACAGAGTATGGTCCTCAGTACTGTCGCGTGCTTCATGACAGACAAGTTAAAATCTGCAGGCTCTGTATGAGCCCAGGGCATGTATTACGGGAATGTCCAGCTTTTAAATGCAGGGAATGCCTGGAACAAGGGCATTATGCCCGAGACTGTACAGCCAATAAATGTCCTGACTGCAAAAGAGCAATGATGAGGTGTACCTGTGTAGATTCGGAGGAGGATAAGCTGTCTGCAGAGGGAGAGGAGACTGTGACTGTGCCTGCTGTCCCCAGACCTGTGGCTGAAGTGGGCCCAAAACGGGTTTTGCCCGTGAGCTCGCAGGAGGAGGACAGCCAGTCAGATGCGGGAATGGAGTTACCCTGTGCACAGCCGGTTGCAGTGGTGGCTCTCTCCCCGGGGAGCTCAGACGTTGAGGTCACTGACAGTGCGGATGTGGTGGAGAGAGCCGCTGCTGCAGGACTTTGTTTTCCTGAGACGGAGCCGGATAGAGGAGGAGAGCAGGATACTGTTGAACATGAAAACTGTTTTGATAATGGACTACAGACGCTGGCTGAACTAAAGGAATGCGGGCCGCAGCAAAACGAATTGGTGGTAGCAGAACTGCCACAAAAACAGAAGAAGGTGACAGTGAAGAAAAGGAAAAAGGCGGTTGTGAATTTACCTGGGGCTTTAAGAAAGCAAGAAAGCAGGAGGGGTCGATTGAGGGGGCAGGATGAATAATAAATGATGGCTTGTAATATTTCAATGTTTGTTTTCTTAATGGGGTGGGTTTTGACTTCTATTAACTTAAGGGGTGGGGTGAATCCTGTAAAGATGCAGAGGGTGGTGACAGAAAATATGAAGAGTGATATTATTCTCTTGCAAGAAACTAACTGGAAAGACCACATAGCGGAGGGGATCAGAAAAAGGTGGGATGGAGAATTGTTTTACAATAATAGTGTACAAAAGGGGAGGGGGCTAGCTTTTTTGGTTAAAAGAAATACGTGTGATAAAATAACTGAATTGTATAATGATAAAGAAGGGAAAATCTTAATTATGAACTTTGAAAAAGATGGGACCAATGTGATGATTTGTAATATTCATGCTCCGAATGAGGCTGCTGAAAGGGTGACTTTTTTTCAACATCTGGGTGTTTTACTGGGTAAATGGAGGGATATGTTTATTGTTGGGGATTTTAATACAGTGTTGGAGAAGGAAGACATAGGGGATAGCATGGTGTATGTAGCTGATAGAGGAAGGGAGCAATTGAAGAGTGTGATGGTAAGATTCAATTTGGTGGATGTGTGGAGGGAAAGGAATGTGGGAAAGAGGGATTTTAGTAGAATACAAGTTGTACAGAACACAGTGAAGCAAAGTAGAATTGACCTGGTTTTAATGCAAAGGGATTTTATGAACGTTGTTTTAAAAATTCAATATAAGCCTTGTACTTTTAGCGATCATAATTACATGCAGGTAGTTTTAGATTTTAATGATATAGAACGTGGACCTGGTTTATGGCTTTTAAATACTGAAGTTTTGAAGGATAACTTGTATAGATTAGAAGTAGAAAGAATGATAAAAGAAAGAGTTACGGAAATGGGTTTGTATGCGGGGTGTGTTGGACTATGGTGGGATAACCTAAAATATGATTTGAAAAAATATACAATGGAATATTGTAGAAAAATGAAAAGAGATAAGACTCTAAAAGAATTTGCAATTAGACAACAACTTGAAAAGGAATTAGCTAAAACAGCTATTGGAAAGGGAAATGCAAATACTGTACTGGAGTTGGAAGAAAATCTAAAGATGTTTGAAGAAGGAAAATGCAAAGGTGCTATGATAAGAAGCAGGGCGAATAATATGTTAGAGGGGGAAAGATGCACAAGATTCTTTTTTGATTTAGAGAAAACTAGACAAAAAGCAGAAGAAATAAAAGTTTTGAAGGATGATAGGGGAAATAGTATTTATGATAAAGATCTCATTTTAAAAAGAGTTTTTACGTTTTATCAACACCTTTTTACAAGGCAAGGGATAGATGAAAATGCAAACCACTTTTTATTAAGCCATATTAAAGCCAGAGTGAGTAAGGACGACAAGGAAGTGTGTAATGGTGACATAACAACCGAAGAGATTGAGAATGCTTTGAAGAGCATGAAAAATGGCAAGAGCCCAGGCCTTGATGGTTTGCCATGTGAGTTTTATAAGGCTTTTAAGTTGGTTTTAGTTCCAATTTTAAAAATGGTTTATCAAGAAGTGTGGGAGGATGGGATTGTAAGTCCATACATGTCTAGAGGGGTGATAAAGATAATTTATAAAAAGAAGGGGGATAGAGAATTGTTAGAAAATTTTAGACCAATTAGTCTTTTAAATTGTGATTATAAAATTTTAGCAAAGGTATTGGCAAACAGGCTGAAGACAATTTTGCCCACAGTCATTCAAACCAATCAAGCCTACGCTGTACTGGGTAGAGACATCTCAGACACTGTAAACAGTGTGAGAGACAAAATCTGGTATATAGCACGAAAAAGGCAGGAAGGTTATGTTCTTAACATTGACTTTGAGAAAGCGTTTGACAGGGTGGAGCACGATTTTCTTTTTAATGTTTTAAACACTTTTAATTTCGGAAAGAAGTTTGTCAGGTGTCTGGGATGTCTCTACTCAGGAGCCAAGAGTTGTGTTAAGGTAAATGGGTTTTTAACAGATTTTATCCTTTTATCAAGATCTATTAGGCAAGGTTGTCCACTGTCTGCTCTTCTGTACACACTGGTTGCTGAGCCACTTGGCTTGGCGATTAGTGCAGACAGAAGAATCAAGGGTATACCTGTCATGGATGAACATCTTTTTATTTCTGACTCAAAGATTTATCAATATGCTGACGACACAACACTTGTGCTAAAGGATGAGGACAGCATTGCAAGCAGTATGGAAGTGATCAACTTTTATTGTAAAGCATCAGGTGGGAAAATGAATGTGGGCAAAACAGAGTTCCTGAGATTGGGAGGAGGAACTCTGTCAAGGACGTTACCCTTTAAAGAAGTGAAATCTGGCATGAAAATTCTGGGAGTTAGAGTAGGGCCAGATGAAAGTTTAACAACTAGAGAGAATTGGGAGGAGGTGATTGGGAAGACGAAACAGAGATTGGCTTTCTGGGAAAGGAGAAGCTTGACGCTTAGGGGAAAAATTTTAGTGCTGAATTCATTGTTTTTGTCAAAGTTGTGGTACGTCCTTGGATCGGTCTGTTTGCCAATAGCTGTGGCAAATGTTCTTAAGCGTTTAATGGTTGATTTTATTTGGCATGGTAAACCATCAAAAGTGAAGTATGAGACTCTGATTGGACCAGTGGAGGAAGGGGGGCTGGGACTGTTGGACCCCATCCTAAGGCTGAAGGCCCTAAGAGTAAAAGCTGTTAGGATTTTTTTAGGGGACGATTTTAGAGAATGGAAGGCAACCATGACATATTTTCTTAATGAAAAGTTGCACATGGGGTCTTCAGCCTTGTGGATGGGGTGGACAGACAACATGACAATTGGAGTCCCAGAGTTTTATAGGGAAGTTTTAAGGGCATGGGGTAGTTTTATTGTGAGTTTAGATGTGAAACCAATGGGGAGGGAAGCAATTTTGAATCAACCGTTGTTTTTAAATCCAAATTTAAGAATTGAAGGTGGAAATTACTGGAAGACATGGTTTAATGCAGGTTTTAGGAAGATCAGAGATCTTTTTTATGAAGTGAGGCCGGGGCTCTTGCCATTACAGGCTTTTGTGGATGAAATTATGCGAATGCATGAAGAGTATAATGTAAGGAAGGTGAAAACAGAACTGGACCTAATACTGCGTGCCATTCCAGAAGGATGGAAGGAGTACATACAGTCAAATGGAGGGGAGGGAAGGGAGGATGGAGTACAAGTCAGTTTGAAAGATGGTGGAAGAGAGTTACAAGGTCTTGTTTTAAAAAACTTTTATTTATTTTTTAGACAGCAGGCTTTTATTGCACCTACAGCAAACAAATATTGGTTGAGAGTAATTGAAGGTCTAGAAACGAAAGAGATTTGGAAGAATATACGACAAACACTGAAATGTCCAGTCTTAGAAAATTTTGACTTTTTATTGGGACATAACTGCATTTTAAACGAAATGAGACTGTTCAAAATGGGTTTTACGACAGATAACATGTGCAAAGTGTGTGGGGCTGAAAGTGAGGGGCTCAAGCATATGTTTTTTGTTTGTGAAAAATTGAAATGTTTTAAAGAGAAAATGAGACGAATACTGCTGGGTTTTGGGGAGGATGAACAATATGTGGTCAATAACTGGGAGAAAGTGTTTTTGTTTGGTGCTTTTAAAAAGGACAACAACAATAGACAAGCACTTCAAATCGTGCTAGCAGTAGCAAGGCATGCAGTGTGGGTGCGGCGAATCACAAGGAAGCAAAAGGGGGTAGAACTGGATATATGTGTTTTATTCCAAGCCAAGCTTTTAGCAATTTTAGAGTCAATGTATATATATTTTAGTGATAGAGGGGACTTGGATCTTTTTGATAAAATCTTTGTTTTTACCAATCCCTTTATAAAACAAGGAATGGGTGGTATTAAGTTGATTTTACCAAGTTGTTCTTAATGTCACTGTTTTTTATTAAGGTTTTTGTGATAGAGATGGTTTTATTTTTCTTATTTACTTTGTGGTTTTATGAGGGCAGAACATAAGTATTTTTTTGCACTTATTCTTCTATGCACAAGTGACTTTGCAGTTTCGTGCACAGATCCACGTTTTGCACAGGGTCAGCACATTAGGGCTTTTGTGATTTTGCCGTAAATGTATAAAACTGTGGGCTTAACAAGCATGGATAAAAGTTGACATAACAATGCTGTAATTTATGCTTTTCATTAAATAAAGACAAAAAAAAAAAAAAATCTCGTCCGATCTCGGAAGCTAAGCAGCGCCGTGACTGGTTAGTACTTGGATGGGAGACCGCCTGGGAATACCAGGTGCTGTAAGCTTTTTTTTGTTTTTTTGACAAACATGCTTGGCCACCAACTTTAAGGGGCCCGCTTTCGCGCTCATCCTTCGCTTACGGCCATACCACGCTGAGCACGCCCGATCTCGTCCGATCTCGGAAGCTAAGCAGCGCCGGGCCTGGTTAGTACTTGGATGGGAGACCGCCTGGGAATACCAGGTGCTGTAAGCATTTTTGTTTTTTGACAAACATGTTTGGCCACCAACTTTAAGGGGCCCGCTTTCGCGCTCAGACTTCGCTTACGGCCATACCACGCTGAGCACGCCTGATCTCGTCCGATCTCGGAAGCTAAGCAGCGCCGGGCCTGGTTAGTACTTGGATGGGAGAATGCCTGGGAATACCAGGTGCTGTAAGCTTTTTTGTTTTTTGTTTTTTGACAAACATGTTTGGCAACCAACTTTAAGGGGCCCGCTTTCGCGCTCAGCCTACGCTTACGGCCATACCACGCTGAGCACGCCCGATCTCGTCCGATCTCGGAAGCTAAGCAGCGCCGGGCCTGGTTAGTACTTGGATGGGAGACCGCCTGGGAATACCAGGTGCTGTAAGCTTTTTTTTGTTTTTTTGACAAACATGTTTGGCCACCAACTTTAAGGGGCCTGTTTTCGCGCTCAGCCTTCGCTTACGGCCATACCACGCTGAGCATGCCCGATCTCGTCTGATCTCGGAAGCTAAGCAGCGCCGGGCCTGGTTAGTACTTGGATGGGAGACCGCCTGGGAATACCAGGTGCTGTAAGCTTTTTTGTTTTTTGTTTTTTGACAAACATGTTTGGCCACCAACTTTAAGGGGCCTGCTTTCGCGCTCAGCCTTCGCTTACGGCCATACCATGCTGAGCACGCCCGATCTCGTCCGATCTCGGAAGCTAAGCAGCGCCGGGACTGGTTAGTACTTGGATGGGAGACCGCCTGGGAATACCAGGTGCTGTAAGCTTTTTTTTGTTTTTTTGACAAACATGTTTGGCCACCAACTTTAAGGGGCCCGCTTTCGCGCTCATCCTTCGCTTACGGCCATACCACGCTGAGCACGCCCGATCTCGTCCGATCTCGGAAGCTAAGCAGCGCCGGGCCTGGTTAGTACTTGGATGGGAGACCGCCTGGGAATACCAGGTGCTGTAAGCTTTTTTGTTTTTTGTTTTTTGACAAACATGTTTGGCCACCAACTTTAAGGGGCCCGCTTTCGCGCTCAGCCTTCGCTTACGGCCATACCACGCTGAGCACGCCTGATCTCGTCCGATCTCGGAAGCTAAGCAGCGCCGGGCCTGGTTAGTACTTGGATGGGAGACCGCCTGGGAATACCAGGTGCTGTAAGCATTTTTGTTTTTTGACAAACATGTTTGGCCACCAACTTTAAGGGGCCCGCTTTCGCGCTCAGCCTTCGCTTACGGCCATACCACGCTGAGCACGCCCGATCTCGTCCAATCTCGGAAGCTAAGCAGCGCCGGGCCTGGTTAGTACTTGGATGGGAGACCGCCTGGGAATACCAGGTGCTGTAAGCTTTTTTGTTTTTTGTTTTTTGACAAACATGTTTGGCCACCAACTTTAAGGGGCCCGCTTTCGCGCTCAGCCTTCGCTTACGGCCATACCACGCTGAGCACGCCCGATCTCGTCCGATCTCGGAAGCTAAGCAGCGCCGGGCCTGGTTAGTACTTGGATGGGAGACCGCCTGGGAATACCAGGTGCTGTAAGCTTTTTTTTGTTTTTTTGACAAACATGTTTGGCCACCAACTTCAAGGGGCCTGCTTTCGCGATCAGCCTTCACTTACGGCCATACCACGCTGAGCATGCCCGATCTAGTCCGATCTCGGAAGCTAAGCAGCGCCGGGCCTGGTTAGTACTTGGATGGGAGACCGCCTGGGAATACCAGGTGCTGTAAGCTTTTTTGTTTTTTGTTTTTTGACAAACATGTTTGGCCACCAACTTTAAGGCACCCGCTTTCGCGCTCAGCCTTCGCTTACGGCCATACCACGCTGAGCACGCCCGATCTCGTCCGATCTCGGAAGCTAAGCAGCGCCGGGCCTGGTTAGTACTTGGATGGGAGACCGCGTGGGAATACCAGGTGCTGTAAGCATTTTTGTTTTTTGTTTTTTGACAAACATGTTTGGCCACCAACTTTAAGGGGCCCGCTTTCGCGCTCATCCTTCGCTTACGGCCATACCACGCTGAGCACGCCCGATCTCGTCCGATCTCGGAAGCTAAGCAGCGCCGGGCCTGGTTAGTACTTGGATGGGAGACCGCCTGGGAATACCAGGTGCTGTAAGCTTTTTTGTTTTTTGTTTTTTGACAAACATGTTTGGCCACCAACTTTAAGGGGCCTGCTTTCGCGCTCAGCCTTCGCTTACGGCCATACCATGCTGAGCACGCCCGATCTCGTCCGATCTCGGAAGCTAAGCAGCGCCGGGACTGGTTAGTACTTGGATGGGAGACCGCCTGGGAATACCAGGTGCTGTAAGCTTTTTTTTGTTTTTTTGACAAACATGTTTGGCCACCAACTTTAAGGGGCCCGCTTTCGCGCTCATCCTTCGCTTACGGCCATACCACGCTGAGCACGCCCGATCTCGTCCGATCTCGGAAGCTAAGCAGCGCCGGGCCTGGTTAGTACTTGGATGGGAGACCGCCTGGGAATACCAGGTGCTGTAAGCTTTTTTGTTTTTTGTTTTTTGACAAACATGTTTGGCCACCAACTTTAAGGGGCCCGCTTTCGCGCTCAGCCTTCGCTTACGGCCATACCACGCTGAGCACGCCTGATCTCGTCCGATCTCGGAAGCTAAGCAGCGCCGGGCCTGGTTAGTACTTGGATGGGAGACCGCCTGGGAATACCAGGTGCTGTAAGCATTTTTGTTTTTTGACAAACATGTTTGGCCACCAACTTTAAGGGGCCCGCTTTCGCGCTCAGCCTTCGCTTACGGCCATACCACGCTGAGCACGCCCGATCTCGTCCAATCTCGGAAGCTAAGCAGCGCCGGGCCTGGTTAGTACTTGGATGGGAGACCGCCTGGGAATACCAGGTGCTGTAAGCTTTTTTGTTTTTTGTTTTTTGACAAACATGTTTGGCCACCAACTTTAAGGGGCCCGCTTTCGCGCTCAGCCTTCGCTTACGGCCATACCACGCTGAGCACGCCCGATCTCGTCCGATCTCGGAAGCTAAGCAGCGCCGGGCCTGGTTAGTACTTGGATGGGAGACCGCCTGGGAATACCAGGTGCTGTAAGCTTTTTTTTGTTTTTTTGACAAACATGTTTGGCCACCAACTTCAAGGGGCCTGCTTTCGCGATCAGCCTTCACTTACGGCCATACCACGCTGAGCATGCCCGATCTAGTCCGATCTCGGAAGCTAAGCAGCGCCGGGCCTGGTTAGTACTTGGATGGGAGACCGCCTGGGAATACCAGGTGCTGTAAGCTTTTTTGTTTTTTGTTTTTTGACAAACATGTTTGGCCACCAACTTTAAGGCACCCGCTTTCGCGCTCAGCCTTCGCTTACGGCCATACCACGCTGAGCACGCCCGATCTCGTCCGATCTCGGAAGCTAAGCAGCGCCGGGCCTGGTTAGTACTTGGATGGGAGACCGCGTGGGAATACCAGGTGCTGTAAGCATTTTTGTTTTTTGTTTTTTGACAAACATGTTTGGCCACCAACTTTAAGGGGCCCGCTTTCGCGCTCATCCTTCGCTTACGGCCATACCACGCTGAGCACGCCCGATCTCGTCCGATCTCGGAAGCTAAGCAGCGCCGGGCCTGGTTAGTACTTGGATGGGAGACCGCCTGGGAATACCAGGTGCTGTAAGCATTTTTGTTTTTTGTTTTTTGACAAACATGTTTGGCCACCAACTTTAAGGGGCCCGCTTTCGCGCTCAGCCTTCGCTTACGGCCATACCACGCTGAGCACGCCCGATCTCGTCCGATCTCGGAAGCTAAGCAGCGCCGGGCCTGGTTAGTACTTGGATGGGAGACCTCCTGGGAATACCAGGTGCTGTAAGCTTTTTTTTGTTTTTTTGACAAACATGTTTGGCCACCAACTTTAAGGGGCCTGCTTTCGCGCTCAGCCTTCGCTTACGGCCATACCACGCTGAGCACGCCCGATCTCGTCCGATCTCGGAAGCTAAGCAGCGCCGGGCCTGGTTAGTACTTGGATGGGAGACCGCCTGGGAATACCAGGTGCTGTAAGCTTTTTTGTTTTTTGTTTTTTGACAAACATGTTTGGCCACCAACTTTAAGGGGCCCGCTTTCGCGCTCAGCCTTCGCTTACGGCCATACCAGGCTGAGCACGCCCGATCTCGTCCGATCTCGGAAGCTAAGCAGCGCCGGGCCTGGTTAGTACTTGGATGGGAGACCGCCTGGGAATACCAGGTGCTGTAAGCATTTTTGTTTTTTGTTTTTTGACAAACATGTTTGGCCACCAACTTTAAGGGGCCCGCTTTCGCGCTCAGCCTTCGCTTACGGCCATACCACGCTGAGCACGCCCGATCTCGTCCGATCTCGGAAGCTAAGCAGCGCCGGGCCTGGTTAGTACTTGGATGGGAGACCGCCTGGGAATACCAGGTGCTGTAAGCTTTTTTTTGTTTTTTTGACAAACATGTTTGGCCACCAACTTTAAGGGGCCCGCTTTCGCGCTCAGCCTTCGCTTACGGCCATACCAGGCTGAGCACGCCCGATCTCGTCCGATCTCGGAAGCTAAGCAGCGCCGGGCCTGGTTAGTACTTGGATGGGAGACCGCCTGGGAATACCAGGTGCTGAAAGCTTTTTTTTGTTTTTTTGACAAACATGTTTGGCCACCAACTTTAAGGGGCCTGCTTTCGCGCTCAGCCTTCGCTTACGGCCATACCACGCTGAGCACGCCCGATCTCGTCCGATCTCAGAAGCTAAGCAGCGCCGGGCCTGGTTAGTACTTGGATGGGAGACCGCCTGGGAATACTAGGTGCTGTAAGCTTTTTTGTTTTTTGTTTTTTGACAAACATGTTTGGCCACCAACTTTAAGGCGCCCGCTTTCGCACTCAGCCTTCGCTTACGGCCATACCACGCTGAGCACGCCCGATCTCGTCCGATCTCGGAAGCTAAGCAGCGCCGGGCCTGGTTAGTACTTGGATGGGAGACCGCCTGGGAATACCAGGTGCTGTAAGCATTTTTGTTTTTTGTTTTTTGACAAACATGTTTGGCCACCAACTTTAAGGGGCCCGCTTTCGCGCTCAGCCTTCGCTTACGGCCATACCATGCTGAGCACGCCCGATCTCGTCAGATCTCGGAAGCTAAGCAGCGCCGGGCCTGGTTAGTACTTGGATGGGAGACCGCCTGGGAATACCAGGTGCTGTAAGCTTTTTTTTGTTTTTTTGACAAACATGTTTGGCCACCAACTTTAAGGGGCCTGCTTTCGCGCTCAGCCTTCGCTTACGGCCATACCACGCTGAGCACGCCCGATCTCGTCCGATCTCGGAAGCTAAGCAGCGCCGGGACTGGTTAGTACTTGGATGGGAGACCGCCTGGGAATACCAGGTGCTGTAAGCTTTTTTGTTTTTTGTTTTTTGACAAACATGTTTGTCCACCAACTTTAAGGCGCCCGCTTTCGCGCTCAGCCTTCGCTTACGGCCATACCACGCTGAGCACGCCCGATCTCGGAAGCTAAGCAGCGCCGGGCCTGGTTAGTACTTGGATGGGAGACCGCCTGGGAATACCAGGTGCTGTAAGCATTTTTGTTTTTTGTTTTTTGACAAACATGTTTGGCCACCAACTTTAAGGGGCCTGCTTTCGCGCTCAGCCTTCGCTTACGGCCATACCACGCTGAGCACGCCCGATCTCGTCCGATCTCGGAAGCTAAGCAGCGCCGGGCCTGGTTAGTACTTGGATGGGAGACCGCCTGGGAATACCAGGTGCTGTAAGCTTTTTTTTGTTTTTTTGACAAACATGTTTGGCCACCAACTTTAAGGGGCCTGCTTTCGCGCTCAGCCTTCGCTTACGGCCATACCACGCTGAGCACGCCCGATCTCGTCCGATCTCTGAAGCTAAGCAGCGCTTGGCCTGGTTAGTACTTGGATGGGAGACCGCCTGGGAATACCAGGTGCTGTAAGCATTTTTGTTTTTTGTTTTTTGACAAACATGTTTGGCCACCAACTTTAAGGGGCCCGCTTTCGCGCTCAGCCTTCGCTTACGGCCATACCACGCTGAGCACGCCCGATCTCATCCGATCTCGGAAGCTAAGCAGCGCCGGGCCTGGTTAGTACTTGGATGGGAGACCGCCTGGGAATACCAGGTGCTGTAAGCTTTTTTGTTGTTTGTTTTTTGACAAACATGTTTGGCCACCAACTTTAAGGGGCCCGCTTTCGCACTCAGCCTTCGCTTACGGCCATACCACGCTGAGCACGCCCGATCTCGTCCGATCTCGGAAGCTAAGCAGCGCCGGGCCTGGTTAGTACTTGGATCGGAGACCGTCTGGGAATACCAGGTGCTGTAAGCTTTTTTGTTTTTTGTTTTTTGACAAACATGTTTGGCCACCAACTTTAAGGGGCCCGCTTTCGCGCTCAGCCTTCGCTTACGGCCATACCACGCTGAGCACGCCTGATCTCGTCCGATCTCGGAAGCTAAGCAGCGCCGGGCCTGGTTAGTACTTGGATGGGAGACCGCCTGGGAATACCAGGTGCTGTAAGCTTTTTTTGTTTTTTGACAAACATGTTTGGCCACCAACTTTAAGGGGCCCGCTTTCGCGCTCAGCCTTTGCTTACGGCCATACCACGCTGAGCACCCCCGATCTCGTCCGATCTCGGAAGCTAAGCAGCGCCGGGCCTGGTTAGTACTTGAATGGGAGACCGCCTGGGAATACCAGGTGCTGTAAGCTTTTTTTTGTTTTTTTGACAAACATGTTTGGCCACCAACTTTAAGGGGCCCGCTTTCGCGCTCAGCCTTCGCTTACGGCCATACCACACTGAGCATGCCCGATCTCGTCCGATCTCGGAAGCTAAGCAGCGCCGGGCCTGGTTAGTACTTGGATGGGAGACCGCCTGGGAATACCAGGTGCTGTAAGCATTTTTGTTTTTTGTTTTTTGACAAACATGTTTGGCCACCAACTTTAAGGGGCCCGCTTTCGCGCTCAGCCTTCGCTTACGGCCATACCACGCTGAGCACGCCCGATCTCGTCCGATCTCGGAAGCTAAGCAGCGCCGGGCCTGGTTAGTACTTGGATGGGAGACCGCCTGGGAATACCAGGTGCTGTAAGCTTTTTTTTGTTTTTTTGACAAACATGTTTGGCCACCAACTTTAAGGGGCCTGCTTTCGCGCTCAGCCTTCGCTTACGGCCATACCACGCTGAGCACGCCCGATCTCGTCCGATCTCGGAAGCTAAGCAGCGCCGGGACTGGTTAGTACTTGGATGGGAGACCGCCTGGGAATACCAGGTGCTGTAAGCTTTTTTGTTTTTTGTTTTTTGACAAACATGTTTGTCCACCAACTTTAAGGCGCCCGCTTTCGCGCTCAGCCTTCGCTTACGGCCATACCACGCTGAGCACGCCCGATCTCGGAAGCTAAGCAGCGCCGGGCCTGGTTAGTACTTGGATGGGAGACCGCCTGGGAATACCAGGTGCTGTAAGCTTTTTTTTGTTTTTTTGACAAACATGTTTGGCCACCAACTTTAAGGGGCCTGCTTTCGCGCTCAGCCTTCGCTTACGGCCATACCACGCTGAGCACGCCCGATCTCGTCCGATCTCGGAAGCTAAGCAGCGCCGGGACTGGTTAGTACTTGGATGGGAGACCGCCTGGGAATACCAGGTGCTGTAAGCTTTTTTGTTTTTTGTTTTTTGACAAACATGTTTGTCCACCAACTTTAAGGCGCCCGCTTTCGCGCTCAGCCTTCGCTTACGGCCATACCACGCTGAGCACGCCCGATCTCGGAAGCTAAGCAGCGCCGGGCCTGGTTAGTACTTGGATGGGAGACCGCCTGGGAATACCAGGTGCTGTAAGCTTTTTTTTGTTTTTTTGACAAACATGTTTGGCCACCAACTTTAAGGGGCCTGCTTTCGCGCTCAGCCTTCGCTTACGGCCATACCACGCTGAGCACGCCCGATCTCGTCCGATCTCTGAAGCTAAGCAGCGCTTGGCCTGGTTAGTACTTGGATGGGAGACCGCCTGGGAATACCAAGTGCTGTAAGCATTTTTGTTTTTTGTTTTTTGACAAACATGTTTGGCCACCAACTTTAAGGGGCCCGCTTTCGCGCTCAGCCTTCGCTTACGGCCATACCACGCTGAGCACGCCCGATCTCATCCGATCTCGGAAGCTAAGCAGCGCCGGCCCTGGTTAGTACTTGGATGGGAGACCGCCTGGGAATACCAGGTGCTGTAAGCTTTTTTGTTGTTTGTTTTTTGACAAACATGTTTGGCCACCAACTTTAAGGGGCCCGCTTTCGCGCTCAGCCTTCGCTTACGGCCATACCACGCTGAGCACGCCCGATCTCGTCCGATCTCGGAAGCTAAGCAGCGCCGGGCCTGGTTAGTACTTGGATCGGAGACCGTCTGGGAATACCAGGTGCTGTAAGCTTTTTTGTTTTTTGTTTTTTGACAAACATGTTTGGCCACCAACTTTAAGGGGCCCGCTTTCGCGCTCAGCCTTCGCTTACGGCCATACCACGCTGAGCACGCCTGATCTCGTCCGATCTCGGAAGCTAAGCAGCGCCGGGCCTGGTTAGTACTTGGATGGGAGACCGCCTGGGAATACCAGGTGCTGTAAGCTTTTTTTGTTTTTTGACAAACATGTTTGGCCACCAACTTTAAGGGGCCCGCTTTCGCGCTCAGCCTTTGCTTACGGCCATACCACGCTGAGCACCCCCGATCTCGTCCGATCTCGGAAGCTAAGCAGCGCCGGGCCTGGTTAGTACTTGAATGGGAGACCGCCTGGGAATACCAGGTGCTGTAAGCTTTTTTTTGTTTTTTTGACAAACATGTTTGGCCACCAACTTTAAGGGGCCCGCTTTCGCGCTCAGCCTTCGCTTACGGCCATACCACACTGAGCACGCCCGATCTCGTCCGATCTCGGAAGCTAAGCAGCGCCGGGCCTGGTTAGTACTTGGATGGGAGACCGCCTGGGAATACCAGGTGCTGTAAGCATTTTTGTTTTTTGTTTTTTGACAAACATGTTTGGCCACCAACTTTAAGGGGCCTGCTTTCGCGCTCAGCCTTCGCTTACGGCCATACCACGCTGAGCACGCCCGATCTCGTCCGATCTCGGAAGCTAAGCAGCGCCGGGCCTGGTTAGTACTTGGATGGGAGACCGCCTGGGAATACCAGGTGCTGTAAGCTTTTTTTTGTTTTTTTGACAAACATGTTTGGCCACCAACTTTAAGGGGCCTGCTTTCGCGCTCAGCCTTCGCTTACGGCCATACCACGCTGAGCACGCCCGATCTCGTCCGATCTCTGAAGCTAAGCAGCGCTTGGCCTGGTTAGTACTTGGATGGGAGACCGCCTGGGAATACCAGGTGCTGTAAGCATTTTTGTTTTTTGTTTTTTGACAAACATGTTTGGCCACCAACTTTAAGGGGCCCGCTTTCGCGCTCAGCCTTCGCTTACGGCCATACCACGCTGAGCACGCCCGATCTCATCCGATCTCGGAAGCTAAGCAGCGCCGGGCCTGGTTAGTACTTGGATGGGAGACCGCCTGGGAATACCAGGTGCTGTAAGCTTTTTTGTTGTTTGTTTTTTGACAAACATGTTTGGCCACCAACTTTAAGGGGCCCGCTTTCGCACTCAGCCTTCGCTTACGGCCATACCACGCTGAGCACGCCCGATCTCGTCCGATCTCGGAAGCTAAGCAGCGCCGGGCCTGGTTAGTACTTGGATCGGAGACCGTCTGGGAATACCAGGTGCTGTAAGCTTTTTTGTTTTTTGTTTTTTGACAAACATGTTTGGCCACCAACTTTAAGGGGCCCGCTTTCGCGCTCAGCCTTCGCTTACGGCCATACCACGCTGAGCACGCCTGATCTCGTCCGATCTCGGAAGCTAAGCAGCGCCGGGCCTGGTTAGTACTTGGATGGGAGACCGCCTGGGAATACCAGGTGCTGTAAGCTTTTTTTGTTTTTTGACAAACATGTTTGGCCACCAACTTTAAGGGGCCCGCTTTCGCGCTCAGCCTTTGCTTACGGCCATACCACGCTGAGCACCCCCGATCTCGTCCGATCTCGGAAGCTAAGCAGCGCCGGGCCTGGTTAGTACTTGAATGGGAGACCGCCTGGGAATACCAGGTGCTGTAAGCTTTTTTTTGTTTTTTTGACAAACATGTTTGGCCACCAACTTTAAGGGGCCCGCTTTCGCGCTCAGCCTTCGCTTACGGCCATACCACACTGAGCATGCCCGATCTCGTCCGATCTCGGAAGCTAAGCAGCGCCGGGCCTGGTTAGTACTTGGATGGGAGACCGCCTGGGAATACCAGGTGCTGTAAGCATTTTTGTTTTTTGTTTTTTGACAAACATGTTTGGCCACCAACTTTAAGGGGCCCGCTTTCGCGCTCAGCCTTCGCTTACGGCCATACCACGCTGAGCACGCCCGATCTCGTCCGATCTCGGAAGCTAAGCAGCGCCGGGCCTGGTTAGTACTTGGATGGGAGACCGCCTGGGAATACCAGGTGCTGTAAGCTTTTTTTTGTTTTTTTGACAAACATGTTTGGCCACCAACTTTAAGGGGCCTGCTTTCGCGCTCAGCCTTCGCTTACGGCCATACCACGCTGAGCACGCCCGATCTCGTCCGATCTCGGAAGCTAAGCAGCGCCGGGACTGGTTAGTACTTGGATGGGAGACCGCCTGGGAATACCAGGTGCTGTAAGCTTTTTTGTTTTTTGTTTTTTGACAAACATGTTTGTCCACCAACTTTAAGGCGCCCGCTTTCGCGCTCAGCCTTCGCTTACGGCCATACCACGCTGAGCACGCCCGATCTCGGAAGCTAAGCAGCGCCGGGCCTGGTTAGTACTTGGATGGGAGACCGCCTGGGAATACCAGGTGCTGTAAGCTTTTTTTTGTTTTTTTGACAAACATGTTTGGCCACCAACTTTAAGGGGCCTGCTTTCGCGCTCAGCCTTCGCTTACGGCCATACCACGCTGAGCACGCCCGATCTCGTCCGATCTCTGAAGCTAAGCAGCGCTTGGCCTGGTTAGTACTTGGATGGGAGACCGCCTGGGAATACCAGGTGCTGTAAGCATTTTTGTTTTTTGTTTTTTGACAAACATGTTTGGCCACCAACTTTAAGGGGCCCGCTTTCGCGCTCAGCCTTCGCTTACGGCCATACCACGCTGAGCACGCCCGATCTCATCCGATCTCGGAAGCTAAGCAGCGCCGGCCCTGGTTAGTACTTGGATGGGAGACCGCCTGGGAATACCAGGTGCTGTAAGCTTTTTTGTTGTTTGTTTTTTGACAAACATGTTTGGCCACCAACTTTAAGGGGCCCGCTTTCGCGCTCAGCCTTCGCTTACGGCCATACCACGCTGAGCACGCCCGATCTCGTCCGATCTCGGAAGCTAAGCAGCGCCGGGCCTGGTTAGTACTTGGATCGGAGACCGTCTGGGAATACCAGGTGCTGTAAGCTTTTTTGTTTTTTGTTTTTTGACAAACATGTTTGGCCACCAACTTTAAGGGGCCCGCTTTCGCGCTCAGCCTTCGCTTACGGCCATACCACGCTGAGCACGCCTGATCTCGTCCGATCTCGGAAGCTAAGCAGCGCCGGGCCTGGTTAGTACTTGGATGGGAGACCGCCTGGGAATACCAGGTGCTGTAAGCTTTTTTTGTTTTTTGACAAACATGTTTGGCCACCAACTTTAAGGGGCCCGCTTTCGCGCTCAGCCTTTGCTTACGGCCATACCACGCTGAGCACCCCCGATCTCGTCCGATCTCGGAAGCTAAGCAGCGCCGGGCCTGGTTAGTACTTGAATGGGAGACCGCCTGGGAATACCAGGTGCTGTAAGCTTTTTTTTGTTTTTTTGACAAACATGTTTGGCCACCAACTTTAAGGGGCCCGCTTTCGCGCTCAGCCTTCGCTTACGGCCATACCACACTAAGCACGCCCGATCTCGTCCGATCTCGGAAGCTAAGCAGCGCCGGGCCTGGTTAGTACTTGGATGGGAGACCGCCTGGGAATACCAGGTGCTGTAAGCTTTTTTGTTTTTTGTTTTTTGACAAACATGTTTGGCCACCAACTTTAAGGGGCCCGCTTTCGCGCTCAGCCTTCGCTTACGGCCATACCAGGCTGAGCACGCCCGATCTCGTGACCTGCGCAGTACGTGAGTGGCAGTAGACGGGGGAGAGAGGCTCCCTGCACTTGGAGCTCTCTGCTTTAATTTGTGTTTATTTAATTTTCCCTGTTATAAACTTCCCAGTTTAAGTTTAAAAGTTTTTTTTTTGTTTTGCGTTCTAGCGAGCCCAGCAGTCTGCTGCTGCTGGGTGAGCAATTGGCTTTTTTTTTCCCATTATGGACGGACTACACGGCAAACGACTTTTGAGCCCGGAAAAATGTTTACGAGTGGTGGATTTCTTGGATAAACCTGATACAACGGCGGCGACTACAGACTGTGAACGGATTATGATGAGTGTGTCTGAAAGTGTGCATGATGCGGAAGGACTGGAAACGAGGATGATGAACGACGGACTGGGCGCTGACAATGCTGATACGGATGATGCTTTTGCAATTGTGCAAAGGAAAAAACGTAAAACGGACAAACTTGAAGGAGCTACGGCAAACAAGGAAATGGCAAAAAACGCTGAAGCTCTCGAAGGGCGCGTCAGCGACACTGCTGAGCGCGGGAGCGCGAGCGCGCACGAACTGCATGGAAGAGTACGAGCTGGAGAAGCGGTGAGTGAAGAGCTGCGAAAAACAACGGAAACCGGGGACAAGAGCCGGGATAAAGACAAAATGAATACAAAATATAAGCGAGAATGGACAATGTTGGTTGAAACTGAAAATGTGCTGGGACTACATGCTTATGAATTAATTAAAGGAATAGAAGAAGCCATCGGGATTGGGCAACTGCTTGCGCTCAGACCAAAACAAAATAAACAATATGAAGCCACGCTTAACTCCGAGGAAGCCTGCGAAAAGCTCGAAGGAGGAATCAAGTTCGGTGGGTGGACTATTAACTTTCAGAGACTGCATCGAGCGGAGGTCATGGTCTCCTTCCTCCACCTGCCACCGGAGCTGCCAGACAGACAGATTATTGAAAGGCTGATTAAATGGGGGGTGCAGCCTTTGCTACCCGTGCGGCGGCGGTACTACCCGGGGACCACGGTGACGGACGGCACAAGATTTCTGAGAGTGAAGTTTCCAAAGGAGGTGGTGTCGTTGCCTTACAGCACACGTTTTGACACTGAGGATGGTCCCCAGTACTGCCGGGTCATACACGACAAGCAAGTCAAAATCTGCAGATTTTGTCTGAGTCCCGGCCACGTACTGAGGGACTGTCCTGCTTTCAAGTGCCGGGAGTGCCTAGCACAGGGTCATTACGCCCGGGAATGCACCGCCGACAGATGTCCGGACTGTAAACGGGTCATGATGCGCTGCACCTGCTCTGACTTGGACGAGGAAGACTCGTCGCAGGTGGAGGAGGAGACTGTGGCCTCTGCTCAAGAGACAGCTCCTGTTCCAGATGTGCAGCTAGAAGAGGAGGGGGGAGAAACGACGGTGGAGGGGCTGCCGCGCGGGCAGCCGGAGCCAGAGTCTGAGGCGGTCCCTTCCTCCAGGAGCACGGGAAGACCCCCCAGCGTGGATTTGCTGAGGGAGGTCGCCTCTGAGGCGCTCGCTGAACAGGCTGGGTCGGCGCCTCTCTCGGTGGGGGCGACTCTCTCCCTGAGGAGCACGGACATGTCCGATAGCGTGGAGTTGGCGGAGGGAGTCGCCTCTGTCCCTACCGAACGCACTGTCCCTCTCTCTGTGGAGCTCTTGTCTGCAGAGGGGAATCTCATGGAGGAAAATGAACAGAACGAAGGTCTGCAGCAACAAAACATAACAGCGACAAGTGGATTAACTGAACACGAGGAATTCGAACTGGGGGAACTGTTTCAAAAGCAAAAACAAAAGAAGGTAAGGAAGAAAAAGCCTGTGATTTTGAACTTACCATCAGTTTTAAAGAACCAAGAAAGCAGGAGGAGGGTAAGAAAGGAGAAGAGCTGATTTTAAATGATGACGGGTAATTTATCGGGGGGATTTTTTAATTTCCTTTTTTCTATTTATTTTCTAATGGGCTGGTATCTTATTTCTCTTAACGTAAGGGGTGGAATGAACTTTGAGAAAATAGAAAGAGTGCTTTTAGAAAACAAGGACTGTGATGTGATTTTATTGCAAGAAACTAATTGGAAAAATGACGTAGCGGAGAGTTTTAGAAGGAGGTGGGATGGTGAATTATTTTACAATAATAGCGTGCATAAGGGAAGGGGGGTGGCCTTTATGGTAAAAAGAAATACGTTTGATAAAATTACCGAATTATACAATGATAAAGAAGGGAAAATTTTTATTTTGAGCTTTGAAAAAGATAATGAAAAACTGACTGTGTGCAATATCCATGCTCCCAATGAGGATGCAGATAGGTTTGTTTTTTTCAAGAAGTTGGGTGTTTTAATGGAAAAATGGGAGGACATGGTGATTGTTGGGGATTTTAATACGGTGTTGGAGAAGGTGGACATTGGAGATGACATGGTGTATACTGCTGATAGGGGAAGGGAACAACTAAAAAGCCTGATGTTGAAGTTTGATTTAGTAGATGCGTGGAGGGAAAGGAACGTAGGTAGGAGAGGTTTTAGCAGAACGCAAATAGTACAGGAAAAATTGAAACAGAGCAGAATTGACTTGGTTTTACTGAAACGGGATTTTATGAACAATGTTTTTAAAATCCACTTCAAGACATGTAGTTTTAGCGATCATAATTATGTTCATTTCATTTTAGATTTTAGTGGAATAGAGCGTGGACCTGGGCTATGGCATCTGAACACGGAGGTTTTAAAGGATCAGTTTTATAGAATGGAGGTGGAAAGTATAATTAGGGGAAGTGTCGAGGAGGTAGGCATGTACAACGGTTGTTTTGGACTGTGGTGGAATAATTTAAAAATGGATTTAAAACAATACACAATGCAGTATTGTAGAACACTGAAAAGAATGAAGAATAAAAACGAATTTGAGATTAGGAAGGGACTTGAAAAAGAATTAGCTCAAGCGGCTATAGGAAATGGAAATGTGAATAAAATAATGGAATTGGAAGAGAACGTAAAACGGATTGAAGAAAGAAAATGCAAAGGTGCAATGGTTAGGAGTAGGGCAAATTATATGCTGGAAGGAGAAAGGTGCACCAGGTTCTTTTTTGATCTGGAGAAAAGCAGACAGAAGGCAGAAGAAATAAAAGTGTTAAAAGATTATAATGGGAAAGATGTAACAGATAAGGATAGTATTTTAAATAGAGTGTTTACATTTTACCAAGATCTTTTTACTAAACAAGGCATAGACAACAATGCAAGTCAATTTTTTTTAAACCATATAGAAGCAAGAGTAACAAAAAAAGATAGAGACATGTGCAATAGTGTGATTACGAATGAAGAAATTGAGAATGCCTTAGGAGGAATGAAGAATGGTAAGAGCCCTGGCCTGGATGGCTTGCCCTGTGAGTTTTATAAAGCTTTTAAGTTCGTTTTAGTTCCTATTTTAAACATGGTTTTCCAGGAGGTGTGGGAGGAGGGGAATATAAGTCCTTTTATGTCCAGAGGGGTCATTAAAATTATTTACAAGAAGAGGGGGGACAGAGATATGCTGGAAAATTTTCGACCTATTAGTCTTTTAAATTGCGATTATAAAATCTTAGCCAAGGTATTGGCAAATAGGCTGAAGCAAATTTTGCCCTCAGTCATTCAGTCCAATCAAGCCTATGCTGTACTGGGTAGAGATATCTCAGACACCGTTAACAGTGTTAGGGACAAACTCTGGTACATGGAGAGAGAGAAAACACAGGGGTTTGTCCTTAACATTGATTTTGAAAAAGCTTTTGATAGAGTGGAACATGAGTTTTTATTTGATGTTTTAAATACTTTTAATTTTGGTAAAAAGTTTGTACGGTGTCTGAGGTGTCTCTACTCAGATGCCAAGAGTTGCGTCAAAGTCAATGGTTTTTTAACTGATTTTATTCTTTTATCGAGATCAATTCGCCAAGGCTGCCCGCTGTCCGCACTGTTGTACACGCTGGTGGCTGAGCCATTAGGCCTGGCAATCAGTGCGGACAGTGGAATAAAAGGGATATCTGTTTTTAAAGAACACCCTTTTAATACGGAAACAAAGATTTACCAATATGCTGATGACACAACTCTTGTGCTGAAAGATGAGGACAGCATTTTTAATAGCATGGCAGTCTTGGGCTTGTATTGTAAAGGCTCAGGCGCTAGAATGAATGAGGGCAAAACAGAGCTCTTGAGGTTGGGAGGAGGAACTCTGTCAAGGGCGTTACCTTTTAAGGAAATCCAATCTGGAATGAAAATTTTGGGAGTCAGAGTAGGGCCAAATGAAAGAGTAATGACAAAAGAAAACTGGGAGGAGGTAATCGGGAAGACAAAACATCGATTGGCCTTTTGGGAGAGGAGAAGTTTGACCCTCAAAGGAAAAATTTTAGTGCTAAATGCATTATTTTTATCTAAACTATGGTACGTCCTTGGTTCGGTCTGTTTGCCAATTCCTGTGGCGAACGTACTTAAGGGTTTAATGACGAATTTTATCTGGCAGGGCAAGCCATCAAAGATTAAATATGAGACTCTGATCGGGCCAGTGGAGGAGGGTGGTCTGGGACTACTGGATCCCATCCTAAGGATGAAGGCTCTGAGAGTTAAAGTGGTTAAGATGTTCTTGGATGATGATGTCAGAGAATGGAAGGAGACAATGATGTATTTCTTCAATGGAAAATTAAACATGGGGCCTTCAGCCTTATGGATGGGACTAAAAGACAACATGACCGTCGGAGTCCCAGAATTTTACAGAGAAGTTTTAAGGGCTTGGGGGAGTTTTTCTGAGAGTTTAGTTTTTAATCCAAAGGGGAGGGATGCAATCTTAAATCAACCGTTGTTTTTAAACCCAAATTTAAAGATTGGAGGAGGAAATTTCTGGAGGTTTTGGTGGGAGGCGGGTTTTAGGACGATCAGAGATCTCTTTTACGAAGTAAGGCCAGGACTCTTACCATTCCAAGCTTTTATTGATGAACTCACGAGTGTGCAAGAAGAGTACGATGTTGGGAAAATCAGGAAGGAACTACACTTAATTCTGAATGCAATCCCACATGAATGGAAGGTTAAAATATGGTCTAAGGATAAGGAGGACAATGAGGATGTGGTGGAGGTGAAAGTTAAAAATGGAGAGGGTGTTTTTAATGCTTTTGTCTTAAAGAACTTTTATGTGTTTTTTAGAGATCATGCTTTTGTAGAGCCTACAGCAAATCAATATTGGGCGAGAGTAATACACGGTTTTAATACTGCATGTATCTGGAAAAACATCCGCCAAACATTGAAGTGTCCAACTTTGGAAAATTTTGATTTTTTATTAGGACACAATTGCATTAGCAATGAAATGAGGCTTTTTAAAATGGGGCTAACGGTGGATGATGTGTGTAAAGTGTGTGAAAATGGGAGGGAGGGTCTTAGGCACATGTTCTTTCTCTGTGAAAAAGTCCAATGTTTGAAAGGAAAGATGAAACAGATAGTATTGGGGTTTGGCGAGGATGAAAAGTATGTGGATTGTAGCTGGGAAAAAGTGTTTTTATTTGGTGCTTTTGAAACAGAAAAGAACAGACAGGCACTCCACATAGTTTTAGCAGTAGCAAGACATTCAATATGGGTAAGAAGAATGCTTGTCAAACAGAAAAAGATTGAACTTGATCTCTGCATTTTATTTCGTGCCAAACTTTTAGCAATTTTGGACTCTATGTACATGTGTTTTAGTGACAGAGGAGATTTGGACATTTTTAACAAGGTTTTTGTGTCCACAAACCCTTTCATAAGACGTGACTGGGATGGTTTTAAGTTGTGTTTACCTGATTGCTCTTGATGTCCTTTTTGTTTGGTTGTTAGTGAATTAGGTATGTTTTTATTTATTTTATTTTTTTATACATTAATGTCTATAGTGCTGTTACCATACACACTGTTGCGCTTCTTTTGCACATTATTGTTGTAATGGCACTGTCTGTAGTGTGTTCTTAGTGAATACCACTGTAGAATATACTTTTGATATTTGTTTGGCCTTTTTTTGCACTTTTGTGCACTGTCACTTTCACATGTCTCCTACCTGACCTTTTGTCTGGTATTACTATTACCAAAAGAGAAGTTTTAATGCTTG
>CM050216.1:40006242-40021242 GCA_027475355.1 Coilia nasus | reverse complement strand
ACGCTGAGCATGCCCAATCTCGTCCGATCTCGGAAGCTAAGCAGCGCCGGGCCTGGTTAGTACTTGGATGGGAGACCGCCTGGGAATACCAGGTGCTGTAAGCTTTTTTTGTTTTTTGTTTTTTGACAAACATGTTTGGCCACCAACTTTAAGGGGCCCGCTTTCGCGCTCAGCCTTCGCTTACGGCCATACCACACTGAGCACGCCCGATCTCGTCCGATCTCGGAAGCTATGCAGCGCCGGGCCTGGTTAGTACTTGGATGGGAGACCGCCTGGGAATACCAGGTGATGTAAGCATTTTTGTTTTTTGACAAACATGTTTGGCCACCAACTTTAAGGGGCCCGCTTTCGCGCTCAGCCTTCGCTTACGGCCATACCACGCTGAGCACGCCCGATCTCGTCCGATCTCGGAAGCTAAGCAGCGCCGGGCCTGGTTAGTACTTGGATGGGAGACCGCCTGGGAATACCAGGTGCTGTAAGCTTTTTTGTTTTTTGTTTTTTGACAAACATGTTTGGCCACCAACTTTAAGGGGCCCGCTTTCGCGCTCAGCCTTCGCTTACGGCCATACCACGCTGAGCATGCCCAATCTCGTCCGATCTCGGAAGCTAAGCAGCGCCGGGCCTGGTTAGTACTTGGATGGGAGACCGCCTGGGAATACCAGGTGCTGTAAGCTTTTTTTGTTTTTTGTTTTTTGACAAACATGTTTGGCCACCAACTTTAAGGGGCCCGCTTTCGCGCTCAGCCTTCGCTTACGGCCATACCACACTGAGCACGCCCGATCTCGTCCGATCTCGGAAGCTATGCAGCGCCGGGCCTGGTTAGTACTTGGATGGGAGACCGCCTGGGAATACCAGGTGATGTAAGCATTTTTGTTTTTTGACAAACATGTTTGGCCACCAACTTTAAGGGGCCCGCTTTCGCGCTCAGCCTTCGCTTACGGCCATACCATGCTGAGCACGCCCGATCTCGTCCGATCTCGGAAGCTAAGCAGCGCCGGGCCTGGTTAGTACTTGGATGGGAGACCGCCTGGGAATACCAGGTGCTGTAAGCTTTTTTGTTTTTTGTTTTTTGACAAACATGTTTGGCCACCAACTTTAAGGGGCCCGCTTTCGCGCTCAGCCTTCGCTTACGGCCATACCACGCTGAGCACGCCCGATCTCGTCCGATCTCGGAAGCTAAGCAGCGCCGGGCCTGGTTAGTACTTGGATGGGAGACCGCCTGGGAATACCAGGTGCTGTAAGCTTTTTTTTGTTTTTTTGACAAACATGTTTGGCCACCAACTTTAAGGGGCCTGCTTTCGCGCTCAGCCTTCGCTTACGGCCATACCACGCTGAGCACGCCCGATCTCGTCCGATCTCGGAAGCTAAGCAGCGCCGGGACTGGTTAGTACTTGGATGGCAGACCGCCTGGGAATACCAGGTGCTGTAAGCTTTTTTGTTTTTTGTTTTTTGACAAACATGTTTGTCCACCAACTTTAAGGCGCCCGCTTTCGCGCTCAGCCTTCGCTTACGGCCATACCACGCTGAGCACGCCTGATCTCGGAAGCTAAGCAGCGCCGGGCCTGGTTAGTACTTGGATGGGAGACCGCCTGGGAATACCAGGTGCTGTAAGCATTTTTGTTTTTTGTTTTTTGACAAACATGTTTGGCCACCAACTTTAAGGGGCCTGCTTTCGCGCTCAGCCTTAGCTTACGGCCATACCACGCTGAGCACGCCCGATCTCGTCCGATCTCGGAAGCTAAGCAGCGCCGGGCCTGGTTAGTACTTGAATGGGAGACCGCCTGGGAATACCAGGTGCTGAAAGCTTTTTTTTTGTTTTTTTGACAAACATGTTTGGCCACCAACTTTAAGGGGCCTGCTTTCGCGCTCAGCCTTCGCTTACGGCCATACCACGCTGAGCACGCCCGATCTCGTCCGATCTCAGAAGCTAAGCAGCGCCGGGCCTGGTTAGTACTTGGATGGGAGACCGCCTGGGAATACCAGGTGCTGTAAGCTTTTTTGTTTTTTGTTTTTTGACAAACATGTTTGGCCACCAACTTTAAGGCGCCCGCTTTCGCACTCAGCCTTCGCTTACGGCCATACCACGCTGAGCACGCCCGATCTCGTCCGATCTCGGAAGCTAAGCAGCGCCGGGCCTGGTTAGTACTTGGATGGGAGACCGCCTGGGAATACCAGGTGCTGTAAGCATTTTTGTTTTTTGTTTTTTGACAAACATGTTTGGCCACCAACTTTAAGGGGCCCGCTTTCGCGCTCAGCCTTCGCTTACGGCCATACCACGCTGAGCACGCCCGATCTCGTCCGACCTCGGAAGCTAAGCAGCGCCGGGCCTGGTTAGTACTTGGATGGGAGACCGCCTGGGAATACCAGGTGCTGTAAGCTTTTTTGTTTTTTGTTTTTTGACAAACATGTTTGGCCACCAACTTTAAGGGGCCCGCTTTCGCGCTCAGCCTTGGCTTACGGCCATACCACGCTGAGCACGCCCGATCTTGTCCGATCTCGGAAGCTAAGCAGCGCCGGGCTTGGTTAGTACTTGGATGGGAGACCGCCTGGGAATACCAGGTGCTGTAAGCTTTTTTGTTTTTTGTTTTTTGACAAACATGTTTGGCCACCAACTTTAAGGGGCCCGCTTTCGCGCTCAGCCTTCGCTTACGGCCATACCACGCTGAGCACGCCCAATCTCGTCCGATCTCGGAAGCTAAGCAGCGCCGGGCCTGGTTAGTACTTGGATGGGAGACCGCCTGGGAATACCAGGTGCTGTAAGCTTTTTTTGTTTTTTGTTTTTTGACAAACATGTTTGGCCACCAACTTTAAGGGGCCCGCTTTCGCGCTCAGCCTTCGCTTACGGCCATACCACACTGAGCACGCCCGATCTCGTCCGATCTCGGAAGCTAAGCAGTGCCGGGCCTGGTTAGTACTTGGATGGGAGACCGCCTGGGAATACCAGGTGCTGTAAGCTTTTTTGTTTTTTGTTTTTTGACAAACATGTTTGGCCACCAACTTTAAGGGGCCCGCTTTCGCGCTCAGCTTTCGCTTACGGCCATACCACGCTGAGCACGCCCGATCTCGTCCGATCTCGGAAGCTAAGCAGCGCCGGGCCTGGTTAGTACTTGGATGGGAGACCGCCTGGGAATACCAGGTGCTGTAAGCATTTTTATTTTTTGTTTTTTGACAAACATGTTTGGCCACCAACTTTAAGGGGCCCGCTTTCGCGCTCAGCCTTCGCTTATGGCCATACCACGCTGAGCACGCCCGATCTCGTCCGATCTCGGAAGCTAAGCAGCGCCGGGCCTGGTTAGTACTTGGATGGGAGACCGCCTGGGAATACCAGGTGCTGTAAGCATTTTTTTTGTTTTTTGACAAACATGTTTGGCCACCAACTTTAAGGGGCCCGCTTTCGCGCTCAGCCTTCGCTTACGGCCATACCACGCTGAGCACGCCCGATCTCGTCCGATCTCGGAAGCTAAGCAGCGCCGGGCCTGGTTAGTACTTGGATGGGAGACCGCCTGGGAATACCAGGTGCTGTAAGCTTTTTTGTTTTTTGTTTTTTGACAAACATGTTTGGCCACCAACTTTAAGGGGCCCGCTTTCGCGTTCAGCCTTCGCTTACGGCCATACCACGCTGAGCACGCCCGATCTCGTCCGATCTCGGAAGCTAAGCAGCGCCGGGCCTGGTTAGTACTTGGATGGGAGACCGCCTGGGAATACCAGGTGCTGTAAGCTTTTTTTTTTTTTTTTGACAAACATGTTTGGCCACCAACTTTAAGGGGCCTGCTTTCGCGCTCAGCCTTCGCTTACGGCCATACCACGCTGAGCACGCCCGATCTCGTCCGATCTCGGAAGCTAAGCAGCGCCGGGCCTAGTTAGTACTTGGATGGGAGACCGCCTGGGAATACCAGGTGCTGTAAGCTTTTTTGTTTTTTGTTTTTTGACAAACATGTTTGGCCACCAACTTTAAGGCGCCCGCTTTCGCGCTCAGCCTTCCCTTACGGCCATACCACGCTGAGCATGCCCGATCTCGTCCGATCTCGGAAGCTAAGCAGCGCTGGGCCTGGTTAGTACTTGGATGGGAGACCGCCTGGGAATACCAGGTGCTGTAAGCTTTTTTTTTTTTTTTTGACAAACATGTTTGGCCACCAACTTTAAGGGGCCTGCTTTCGCGCTCAGCCTTCGCTTACGGCCATACCACGCTGAGCACGCCCGATCTCGTCCGATCTCGGAAGCTAAGCAGCGCCGGGCCTAGTTAGTACTTGGATGGGAGACCGCCTGGGAATACCAGGTGCTGTAAGCTTTTTTGTTTTTTGTTTTTTGACAAACATGTTTGGCCACCAACTTTAAGGCGCCCGCTTTCGCGCTCAGCCTTCCCTTACGGCCATACCACGCTGAGCATGCCCGATCTCGTCCGATCTCGGAAGCTAAGCAGCGCTGGGCCTGGTTAGTACTTGGATGGGAGACCGCCTGGGAATACCAGGTGCTGTAAAAATTTTTGTTTTTTGTTTTTTGACAAACATGTTTGGCCACCAACTTTAAGGGGCCCGCTTTCGCGCTCAGCCTTCGCTTACGGCCATACCACGCTGAGCACGCCCGATCTCGTCCGATCTCGGAAGCTAAGCAGCGCCGGGCCTGGTTAGTACTTGGATGGGAGACCGCCTGGGAATACCAGGTGCTGTAAGCATTTTTTTTGTTTTTTGACAAACATGTTTGGCCACCAACTTTAAGGGGCCCGCTTTCGCGCTCAGCCTTCGCTTACGGCCATACCACGCTGAGCACGCCCGATCTCGTCCGATCTCGGAAGCTAAGCAGCGCCGGGCCTGGTTAGTACTTGGATGGGAGACCGCCTGGGAATACCAGGTGCTGTAAGCTTTTTTGTTTTTTGTTTTTTGACAAACATGTTTGGCCACCAACTTTAAGGGGCCCGCTTTCGCGTTCAGCCTTCGCTTACGGCCATACCACGCTGAGCACGCCCGATCTCGTCCGATCTCGGAAGCTAAGCAGCGCCGGGCCTGGTTAGTACTTGGATGGGAGACCGCCTGGGAATACCAGGTGCTGTAAGCTTTTTTTTTTTTTTTTGACAAACATGTTTGGCCACCAACTTTAAGGGGCCTGCTTTCGCGCTCAGCCTTCGCTTACGGCCATACCACGCTGAGCACGCCCGATCTCGTCCGATCTCGGAAGCTAAGCAGCGCCGGGCCTAGTTAGTACTTGGATGGGAGACCGCCTGGGAATACCAGGTGCTGTAAGCTTTTTTGTTTTTTGTTTTTTGACAAACATGTTTGGCCACCAACTTTAAGGCGCCCGCTTTCGCGCTCAGCCTTCCCTTACGGCCATACCACGCTGAGCATGCCCGATCTCGTCCGATCTCGGAAGCTAAGCAGCGCTGGGCCTGGTTAGTACTTGGATGGGAGACCGCCTGGGAATACCAGGTGCTGTAAGCTTTTTTTTTTTTTTTTGACAAACATGTTTGGCCACCAACTTTAAGGGGCCTGCTTTCGCGCTCAGCCTTCGCTTACGGCCATACCACGCTGAGCACGCCCGATCTCGTCCGATCTCGGAAGCTAAGCAGCGCCGGGCCTAGTTAGTACTTGGATGGGAGACCGCCTGGGAATACCAGGTGCTGTAAGCTTTTTTGTTTTTTGTTTTTTGACAAACATGTTTGGCCACCAACTTTAAGGCGCCCGCTTTCGCGCTCAGCCTTCCCTTACGGCCATACCACGCTGAGCATGCCCGATCTCGTCCGATCTCGGAAGCTAAGCAGCGCTGGGCCTGGTTAGTACTTGGATGGGAGACCGCCTGGGAATACCAGGTGCTGTAAAAATTTTTGTTTTTTGTTTTTTGACAAACATGTTTGGCCACCAACTTTAAGGGGCCCGCTTTCGCGCTCAGCCTTCGCTTACGGCCATACCACGCTGAGCACGCCCGATCTCGTCCGATCTCGGAAGCTAAGCAGCGCCGGGCCTGGTTAGTACTTGGATGGGAGACCGCCTGGGAATACCAGGTGCTGTAAGCTTTTTTGTTGTTTGTTTTTTGACAAACATGTTTGGCCACCAACTTTAAGGGGCCCGCTTTCGCGCTCAGCCTTAGCTTACGGCCATACCACGCTGAGCACGCCCGATCTCGTCCGATCTCGGAAGCTAAGCAGCGCCGGGCCTGGTTAGTACTTGGATCGGAGACCGCCTGGGAATACCAGGTGCTGTAAGCTTTTTTGTTTTTTGTTTTTTGACAAACATGTTTGGCCACCAACTTTAAGGGGCCCGCTTTCGCGCTCAGCCTTCGCTTACGGCCATACCACGCTGAGCACGCCCGATCTCGTCCGATCTCGGAAGCTAAGCAGCGCCGGGCTTGGTTAGTACTTGGATGGGAGACCGCCTGGGAATACCAGGTGCTGTAAGCTTTTTTGTTTTTTGTTTTTTGACAAACATGTTTGGCCACCAACTTTAAGGGGCCCGCTTTCGCGCTCAGCCTTCGCTTACGGCCATACCACGCTGAGCATGCCCAATCTCGTCCGATCTCGGAAGCTAAGCAGCGCCGGGCCTGGTTAGTACTTGGATGGGAGACCGCCTGGGAATACCAGGTGCTGTAAGCTTTTTTTGTTTTTTGTTTTTTGACAAACATGTTTGGCCACCAACTTTAAGGGGCCCGCTTTCGCGCTCAGCCTTCGCTTACGGCCATACCACACTGAGCACGCCCGATCTCGTCCGATCTCGGAAGCTATGCAGCGCCGGGCCTGGTTAGTACTTGGATGGGAGACCGCCTGGGAATACCAGGTGATGTAAGCATTTTTGTTTCTTGACAAACATGTTTGGCCACCAACTTTAAGGGGCCCGCTTTCGCGCTCAGCCTTCGCTTACGGCCATACCACGCTGAGCACGCCCGATCTCGTCCGATCTCGGAAGCTAAGCAGCGCCGGGCCTGGTTAGTACTTGGATGGGAGACCGCCTGGGAATACCAGGTGCTGTAAGCATTTTTGTTTTTTGTTTTTTGACAAACATGTTTGGCCACCAACTTTAAGGGGCCTGCTTTCGCGCTCAGCCTTCGCTTACGGCCATACCACGCTGAGCACGCCCGATCTCGTCCGATCTCGGAAGCTAAGCAGCGCCGGGCCTGGTTAGTACTTGAATGGGAGACCGCCTGGGAATACCAGGTGCTGAAAGCTTTTTTTTGTTTTTTTGACAAACATGTTTGGCCACCAACTTTAAGGGGCCTGCTTTCGCGCTCAGCCTTCGCTTACGGCCATACCACGCTGAGCACGCCCGATCTCGTCCGATCTCAGAAGCTAAGCAGCGCCGGGCCTGGTTAGTACTTGGATGGGAGACCGCCTGGGAATACCAGGTGCTGTAAGCTTTTTTGTTTTTTGTTTTTTGACAAACATGTTTGGCCACCAACTTTAAGGCGCCCGCTTTCGCACTCAGCCTTCGCTTACGGCCATACCACGCTGAGCACGCCCGATCTCGTCCGATCTCGGAAGCTAAGCAGCGCCGGGCCTGGTTAGTACTTGGATGGGAGACCGCCTGGGAATACCTGGTGCTGTAAGCATTTTTGTTTTTTGTTTTTTGACAAACATGTTTGGCCACCAACTTTAAGGGGCCCGCTTTCGCGCTCAGCCTTCGCTTACGGCCATACCACGCTGAGCACGCCCGATCTCGTCCGACCTCGGAAGCTAAGCAGCGCCGGGCCTGGTTAGTACTTGGATGGGAGACCGCCTGGGAATACCAGGTGCTGTAAGCTTTTTTGTTTTTTGTTTTTTGACAAACATGTTTGGCCACCAACTTTAAGGGGCCCGCTTTCGCGCTCAGCCTTGGCTTACGGCCATACCACGCTGAGCACGCCCGATCTTGTCCGATCTCGGAAGCTAAGCAGCGCCGGGCTTAGTTAGTACTTGGATGGGAGACCGCCTGGGAATACCAGGTGCTGTAAGCTTTTTTGTTTTTTGTTTTTTGACAAACATGTTTGGCCACCAACTTTAAGGGGCCCGCTTTCGCGCTCAGCCTTCGCTTACGGCCATACCACGCTGAGCACGCCCAATCTCGTCCGATCTCGGAAGCTAAGCAGCGCCGGGCCTGGTTAGTACTTGGATGGGAGACCGCCTGGGAATACCAGGTGCTGTAAGCTTTTTTTGTTTTTTGTTTTTTGACAAACATGTTTGGCCACCAACTTTAAGGGGCCCGCTTTCGCGCTCAGCCTTCGCTTACGGCCATACCACACTGAGCACGCCCGATCTCGTCCGATCTCGGAAGCTATGCAGCGCCGGGCCTGGTTAGTACTTGGATGGGAGACCGCCTGGGAATACCAGGTGCTGTAAGCATTTTTGTTTTTTGACAGACATGTTTGGCCACCAAATTTAAGGGGCCCGCTTTCGCGCTCAGCCTTCGCTTACGGCCATACCACGCTGAGCACGCCCGATCTCGTCCGATCTCGGAAGCTAAGCAGCGCCGGGCCTGGTTAGTACTTGGATGGGAGACCGCCTGGGAATACCAGGTGCTGTAAGCTTTTTTGTTTTTTGTTGCTGTAAGCTTTTTTGTTTTTTGTTTTTTGACAAACATGTTTGGCCACCAACTTTAAGGCGCCCGCTTTCGCACTCAGCCTTCGCTTACGGCCATACCACGCTGAGCACGCCCGATCTCGTCCGATCTCGGAAGCTAAGCAGCGCCGGGCCTGGTTAGTACTTGGATGGGAGACCGCCTGGGAATACCAGGTGCTGTAAGCATTTTTGTTTTTTGACAAACATGTTTGGCCACCAACTTTAAGGGGCCCGCTTTCGCGCTCAGCCTTCGCTTACGGCCATACCACGCTGAGCACGCCCGATCTCGTCCGACCTCGGAAGCTAAGCAGCGCCGGGCCTGGTTAGTACTTGGATGGGAGACCGCCTGGGAATACCAGGTGCTGTAAGCTTTTTTGTTTTTTGTTTTTTGACAAACATGTTTGGCCACCAACTTTAAGGGGCCCGCTTTCGCGCTCAGCCTTGGCTTACGGCCATACCACGCTGAGCACGCCCGATCTCGTGACCTGCGCAGTACGTGAGTGGCAGTAGACGGGGGAGAGAGGCTCCCTGCACTTGGAGCTCTCTGCTTTAATTTGTGTTTATTTAATTTTCCCTGTTATAAACTTCCCAGTTTAAGTTTAAAAGTTTTTTTTTTGTTTTGCGTTCTAGCGAGCCCAGCAGTCTGCTGCTGCTGGGTGAGCAATTGGCTTTTTTTTTTTTTTTTTTTTTTTTTTTTCCCATTATGGACGGACTACACGGCAAACGACTTTTGAGCCCGGAAAAATGTTTACGAGTGGTGGATTTCTTGGATAAACCTGATACAACGGCAGCGACTACAGACTGTGAACGGATTATGATGAGTGTGTCTGAAAGTGTGCATGATGCGGAAGGACTGGAAACGAGGATGATGAACGACGGACTGGGCGCTGACAATGCTGATACGGATGATGCTTTTGCAATTGTGCAAAGGAAAAAACGTAAAACGGACAAACTTGAAGGAGCTACGGCAAACAAGGAAATGGCAAAAAACGCTGAAGCTCTCGAAGGGCGCGTCAGCGACACTGCTGAGCGCGGGAGCGCGAGCGCGCACGAACTGCATGGAAGAGTACGAGCTGGAGAAGCGGTGAGTGAAGAGCTGCGAAAAACAACGGAAACCGGGGACAAGAGCCGGGATAAAGACAAAATGAATACAAAATATAAGCGAGAATGGACAATGTTGGTTGAAACTGAAAATGTGCTGGGACTACATGCTTATGAATTAATTAAAGGAATAGAAGAAGCCATCGGGATTGGGCAACTGCTTGCGCTCAGACCAAAACAAAATAAACAATATGAAGCCACGCTTAACTCCGAGGAAGCCTGCGAAAAGCTCGAAGGAGGAATCAAGTTCGGTGGGTGGACTATTAACTTTCAGAGACTGCATCGAGCGGAGGTCATGGTCTCCTTCCTCCACCTGCCACCGGAGCTGCCAGACAGACAGATTATTGAAAGGCTGATTAAATGGGGGGTGCAGCCTTTGCTACCCGTGCGGCGGCGGTACTACCCGGGGACCACGGTGACGGACGGCACAAGATTTCTGAGAGTGAAGTTTCCAAAGGAGGTGGTGTCGTTGCCTTACAGCACACGTTTTGACACTGAGGATGGTCCCCAGTACTGCCGGGTCATACACGACAAGCAAGTCAAAATCTGCAGATTTTGTCTGAGTCCCGGCCACGTACTGAGGGACTGTCCTGCTTTCAAGTGCCGGGAGTGCCTAGCACAGGGTCATTACGCCCGGGAATGCACCGCCGACAGATGTCCGGACTGTAAACGGGTCATGATGCGCTGCACCTGCTCTGACTTGGACGAGGAAGACTCGTCGCAGGTGGAGGAGGAGACTGTGGCCTCTGCTCAAGAGACAGCTCCTGTTCCAGATGTGCAGCTAGAAGAGGAGGGGGGAGAAACGACGGTGGAGGGGCTGCCGCGCGGGCAGCCGGAGCCAGAGTCTGAGGCGGTCCCTTCCTCCAGGAGCACGGGAAGACCCCCCAGCGTGGATTTGCTGAGGGAGGTCGCCTCTGAGGCGCTCGCTGAACAGGCTGGGTCGGCGCCTCTCTCGGTGGGGGCGACTCTCTCCCTGAGGAGCACGGACATGTCCGATAGCGTGGAGTTGGCGGAGGGAGTCGCCTCTGTCCCTACCGAACGCACTGTCCCTCTCTCTGTGGAGCTCTTGTCTGCAGAGGGGAATCTCATGGAGGAAAATGAACAGAACGAAGGTCTGCAGCAACAAAACATAACAGCGACAAGTGGATTAACTGAACACGAGGAATTCGAACTGGGGGAACTGTTTCAAAAGCAAAAACAAAAGAAGGTAAGGAAGAAAAAGCCTGTGATTTTGAACTTACCATCAGTTTTAAAGAACCAAGAAAGCAGGAGGAGGGTAAGAAAGGAGAAGAGCTGATTTTAAATGATGACGGGTAATTTATCGGGGGGATTTTTTAATTTCCTTTTTTCTATTTATTTTCTAATGGGCTGGTATCTTATTTCTCTTAACGTAAGGGGTGGAATGAACTTTGAGAAAATAGAAAGAGTGCTTTTAGAAAACAAGGACTGTGATGTGATTTTATTGCAAGAAACTAATTGGAAAAATGACGTAGCGGAGAGTTTTAGAAGGAGGTGGGATGGTGAATTATTTTACAATAATAGCGTGCATAAGGGAAGGGGGGTGGCCTTTATGGTAAAAAGAAATACGTTTGATAAAATTACCGAATTATACAATGATAAAGAAGGGAAAATTTTTATTTTGAGCTTTGAAAAAGATAATGAAAAACTGACTGTGTGCAATATCCATGCTCCCAATGAGGATGCAGATAGGTTTGTTTTTTTCAAGAAGTTGGGTGTTTTAATGGAAAAATGGGAGGACATGGTGATTGTTGGGGATTTTAATACGGTGTTGGAGAAGGTGGACATTGGAGATGACATGGTGTATACTGCTGATAGGGGAAGGGAACAACTAAAAAGCCTGATGTTGAAGTTTGATTTAGTAGATGCGTGGAGGGAAAGGAACGTAGGTAGGAGAGGTTTTAGCAGAACGCAAATAGTACAGGAAAAATTGAAACAGAGCAGAATTGACTTGGTTTTACTGAAACGGGATTTTATGAACAATGTTTTTAAAATCCACTTCAAGACATGTAGTTTTAGTGATCATAATTATGTTCATTTCATTTTAGATTTTAGTGGAATAGAGCGTGGACCTGGGCTATGGCATCTGAACACGGAGGTTTTAAACGATCAGTTTTATAGAATGGAGGTGGAAAGTATAATTAGGGGAAGTGTCGAGGAGGTAGGCATGTACAACGGTTGTTTTGGACTGTGGTGGAATAATTTAAAAATGGATTTAAAACAATACACAATGCAGTATTGTAGAACACTGAAAAGAATGAAGAATAAAAACGAATTTGAGATTAGGAAGGGACTTGAAAAAGAATTAGCTCAAGCGGCTATAGGAAATGGAAATGTGAATAAAATAATGGAATTGGAAGAGAACCTAAAACGGATTGAAGAAAGAAAATGCAAAGGTGCAATGGTTAGGAGTAGGGCAAATTATATGCTGGAAGGAGAAAGGTGCACCAGGTTCTTTTTTGATCTGGAGAAAAGCAGACAGAAGGCAGAAGAAATAAAAGTGTTAAAAGATTATAATGGGAAAGATGTAACAGATAAGGATAGTATTTTAAATAGAGTGTTTACATTTTACCAAGATCTTTTTACTAAACAAGGCATAGACAACAATGCAAGTCAATTTTTTTTAAACCATATAGAAGCAAGAGTAACAAAAAAAGATAGAGACATGTGCAATAGTGTGATTACGAATGAAGAAATTGAGAATGCCTTAGGAGGAATGAAGAATGGTAAGAGCCCTGGCCTGGATGGCTTGCCCTGTGAGTTTTATAAAGCTTTTAAGTTCGTTTTAGTTCCTATTTTAAACATGGTTTTCCAGGAGGTGTGGGAGGAGGGGAATATAAGTCCTTTTATGTCCAGAGGGGTCATTAAAATTATTTACAAGAAGAGGGGGGACAGAGATATGCTGGAAAATTTTCGACCTATTAGTCTTTTAAATTGCGATTATAAAATCTTAGCCAAGGTATTGGCAAATAGGCTGAAGCAAATTTTGCCCTCAGTCATTCAGTCCAATCAAGCCTATGCTGTACTGGGTAGAGATATCTCAGACACCGTTAACAGTGTTAGGGACAAACTCTGGTACATGGAGAGAGAGAAAACACAGGGGTTTGTCCTTAACATTGATTTTGAAAAAGCTTTTGATAGAGTGGAACATGAGTTTTTATTTGATGTTTTAAATACTTTTAATTTTGGTAAAAAGTTTGTACGGTGTCTGAGGTGTCTCTACTCAGATGCCAAGAGTTGCGTCAAAGTCAATGGTTTTTTAACTGATTTTATTCTTTTATCGAGATCAATTCGCCAAGGCTGCCCGCTGTCCGCACTGTTGTACACGCTGGTGGCTGAGCCATTAGGCCTGGCAATCAGTGCGGACAGTGGAATAAAAGGGATATCTGTTTTTAAAGAACACCCTTTTAATACGGAAACAAAGATTTACCAATATGCTGATGACACAACTCTTGTGCTGAAAGATGAGGACAGCATTTTTAATAGCATGGCAGTCTTGGGCTTGTATTGTAAAGGCTCAGGCGCTAGAATGAATGAGGGCAAAACAGAGCTCTTGAGGTTGGGAGGAGGAACTCTGTCAAGGGCGTTACCTTTTAAGGAAATCCAATCTGGAATGAAAATTTTGGGAGTCAGAGTAGGGCCAAATGAAAGAGTAATGACAAAAGAAAACTGGGAGGAGGTAATCGGGAAGACAAAACATCGATTGGCCTTTTGGGAGAGGAGAAGTTTGACCCTCAAAGGAAAAATTTTAGTGCTAAATGCATTATTTTTATCTAAACTATGGTACGTCCTTGGTTCGGTCTGTTTGCCAATTCCTGTGGCGAACGTACTTAAGGGTTTAATGACGAATTTTATCTGGCAGGGCAAGCCATCAAAGATTAAATATGAGACTCTGATCGGGCCAGTGGAGGAGGGTGGTCTGGGACTACTGGATCCCATCCTAAGGATGAAGGCTCTGAGAGTTAAAGTGGTTAAGATGTTCTTGGATGATGATGTCAGAGAATGGAAGGAGACAATGATGTATTTCTTCAATGGAAAATTAAACATGGGGCCTTCAGCCTTATGGATGGGACTAAAAGACAACATGACCGTCGGAGTCCCAGAATTTTACAGAGAAGTTTTAAGGGCTTGGGGGAGTTTTTCTGAGAGTTTAGTTTTTAATCCAAAGGGGAGGGATGCAATCTTAAATCAACCGTTGTTTTTAAACCCAAATTTAAAGATTGGAGGAGGAAATTTCTGGAGGTTTTGGTGGGAGGCGGGTTTTAGGACGATCAGAGATCTCTTTTACGAAGTAAGGCCAGGACTCTTACCATTCCAAGCTTTTATTGATGAACTCACGAGTGTGCAAGAAGAGTACGATGTTGGGAAAATCAGGAAGGAACTACACTTAATTCTGAATGCAATCCCACATGAATGGAAGGTTAAAATATGGTCTAAGGATAAGGAGGACAATGAGGATGTGGTGGAGGTGAAAGTTAAAAATGGAGAGGGTGTTTTTAATGCTTTTGTCTTAAAGAACTTTTATGTGTTTTTTAGAGATCATGCTTTTGTAGAGCCTACAGCAAATCAATATTGGGCGAGAGTAATACACGGTTTTAATACTGCATGTATCTGGAAAAACATCCGCCAAACATTGAAGTGTCCAACTTTGGAAAATTTTGATTTTTTATTAGGACACAATTGCATTAGCAATGAAATGAGGCTTTTTAAAATGGGGCTAACGGTGGATGATGTGTGTAAAGTGTGTGAAAATGGGAGGGAGGGTCTTAGGCACATGTTCTTTCTCTGTGAAAAAGTCCAATGTTTGAAAGGAAAGATGAAACAGATAGTATTGGGGTTTGGCGAGGATGAAAAGTATGTGGATTGTAGCTGGGAAAAAGTGTTTTTATTTGGTGCTTTTGAAACAGAAAAGAACAGACAGGCACTCCACATAGTTTTAGCAGTAGCAAGACATTCAATATGGGTAAGAAGAATGCTTGTCAAACAGAAAAAGATTGAACTTGATCTCTGCATTTTATTTCGTGCCAAACTTTTAGCAATTTTGGACTCTATGTACATGTGTTTTAGTGACAGAGGAGATTTGGACATTTTTAACAAGGTTTTTGTGTCCACAAACCCTTTCATAAGACGTGACTGGGATGGTTTTAAGTTGTGTTTACCTGATTGCTCTTGATGTCCTTTTTGTTTGGTTGTTAGTGAATTAGGTATGTTTTTATTTATTTTATTTTTTTATACATTAATGTCTATAGTGCTGTTACCATACACACTGTTGCGCTTCTTTTGCACATTATTGTTGTAATGGCACTGTCTGTAGTGTGTTCTTAGTGAATACCACTGTAGAATATACTTTTGATATTTGTTTGGCC
>CM050216.1:39978742-40001242 GCA_027475355.1 Coilia nasus | reverse complement strand
AACATGTTTGGCCACCAACTTTAAGGGGCCCGCTTTCGCGCTCAGCCTTCGCTTACGGCCATACCACGCTGAGCACGCCCAATCTCGTCCGATCTCGGAAGCTAAGCAGCGCCGGGCCTGGTTAGTACTTGGATGGGAGACCGCCCGGGAATACCAGGTGCTGTAAGCTTTTTTTGTTTTTTGTTTTTTGACAAACATGTTTGGCCACCAACTTTAAGGGGCCCGCTTTCGCGCTCAGCCTTCACTTACGGCCATACCACACTGAGCACGCCCGATCTCGTCCGATCTCGGAAGCTATGCAGCGCCGGGCCTGGTTTGTACTTGGATGGGAGACCGCCTGGGAATACCAGGTGCTGTAAGCATTTTTGTTTTTTGACAAACATGTTTGGCCACCAACTTTAAGGGGCCCGCTTTCGCGCTCAGCCTTCACTTACGGCCATACCACACTGAGCACGCCTGATCTCGTCCGATCTCGGAAGCTATGCAGCGCCGGGCCTGGTTTGTACTTGGATGGGAGACCGCCTGGGAATACCAGGTGCTGTAAGCATTTTTGTTTTTTGACAAACATGTTTGGCCACCAACTTTAAGGGGCCCGCTTTCGCGCTCAGCCTTCGCTTACGTCCATACCACGCTGAGCACGCCCGATCTCGTCCGATCTCGGAAGCTAAGCAGCGCCGGGCCTGGTTAGTACTTGGATGGGAGACCGCCTGAGAATACCACGTGCTGTAAGCTTTTTTGTTTTTTGTTTTTTGACAAACATGTTTGGCCACCAACTTTAAGGGGCCCGCTTTCGCGCTCAGCCTTCGCTTACGGCCATACCACGCTGAGCACGCCCGATCTCGTCCGATCTCGGAAGCTAAGCAGCGCCGGGCCTGGTTAGTACTTGGATGGGAGACCGCCTGGGAATACCAGGTGCTGTAAGCTTTTTTGTTTTTTGTTTTTTGACAAACATGTTTGGCCACCAACTTTAAGGGGCCCGCTTTCGCGCTCAGCCTTCGCTTACGGCCATACCACGCTGAGCACGCCCAATCTCGTCCGATCTCGGAAGCTAAGCAGCGCCGGGCCTGGTTAGTACTTGGATGGGAGACCGCCTGGGAATACCAGGTGCTTTAAGCTTTTTTTGTTTTTTGTTTTTTGACAAACATGTTTGGCCACCAACTTTAAGGGGCCCGCTTTCGCGCTCAGCCTTCGCTTACGGCCATACCACGCTGAGCACGCCGGATCTCGTCCGATCTCGGAAGCTATGCAGCGCCGGGCCTGGTTAGTACTTGGATGGGAGACCGCCTGGGAATACCAGGTGATGTAAGCATTTTTGTTTTTTGACAAACATGTTTGGCCACCAACTTTAAGGGGCCCGCTTTCGCGCTCAGCCTTCGCTTACGGCCATACCACGCTGAGCACGCCCGATCTCGTCCGATCTCGGAAGCTAAGCAGCGCCGGGCCTGGTTAGTACTTGGATGGGAGACCGCCTGGGAATACCAGGTGATGTAAGCATTTTTGTTTTTTGACAAACATGTTTGGCCACCAACTTTAAGGGGCCCGCTTTCGCGCTCAGCCTTCGCTTACGGCCATACCACGCTGAGCACGCCCGATCTCGTCCGATCTCGGAAGCTAAGCAGCGCCGGGCCTGGTTAGTACTTGGATGGGAGACCGCCTGGGAATACCAGGTGCTGTAAGCTTTTTTTTGTTTTTTTGACAAACATGTTTGGCCACCAACTTTAAGGGGCCTGCTTTCGCACTCAGCCTTTGCTTACGGCCATACCACGCTGAGCACGCCTGATCTCGTCCGATCTCGGAAGCTAAGCAGCGCCGGGCCTGGTTAGTACTTGGATGGGAGACCGCCTGGGAATACCAGGTGCTGTAAGCTTTTTTGTTTTTTGTTTTTTGACAAACATGTTTGGCAACCAACTTTAAGGGGCCCGCTTTCGCGCTCAGCCTACGCTTACGGCCATACCACGCTGAGCACGCCCGATCTCGTCCGATCTCGGAAGCTAAGCAGCGCCGGGCCTGGTTAGTACTTGGATGGGAGACCCCCTGGGAATACCAGGTGCTGTAAGCTTTTTTGTTTTTTGTTTTTTGACAAACATGTTTGGCCACCAACTTTAAGGGGCCCGCTTTCGCGTTCAGCCTTTGCTTACGGCCATACCACGCTGAGCACGCCCGATCTCGTCCGATCTCGGAAGCTAAGCAGCGCCGGGCCTGGTTAGTACTTGGATGGGAGACCGCCTGGGAATACCAGGTGCTGTAAGCTTTTTTTTTTTTTTTTGACAAACATGTTTGGCCACCAACTTTAAGGGGCCTGCTTTCGCGCTCAGCCTTCGCTTACGGCCATACCACGCTGAGCACGCCCGATCTCGTCCGATCTCGGAAGCTAAGCAGCGCCGGGCCTAGTTAGTACTTGGATGGGAGACCGCCTGGGAATACCAGGTGCTGTAAGCTTTTTTGTTTTTTGTTTTTTGACAAACATGTTTGGCCACCAACTTTAAGGCGCCCGCTTTCGCGCTCAGCCTTCCCTTACGGCCATACCACGCTGAGCATGCCCGATCTCGTCCGATCTCGGAAGCTAAGCAGCGCTGGGCCTGGTTAGTACTTGGATGGGAGACCGCCTGGGAATACCAGGTGCTGTAAGCATTTTTGTTTTTTGTTTTTTGACAAACATGTTTGGCCACCAACTTTAAGGGGCCCGCTTTCGCGCTCAGCCTTCGCTTACGGCCATACCGCGCTGAGCACGCCCGATCTCGTCCGATCTCGGAAGCTAAGCAGCGCCGGGCCTGGTTAGTACTTGGATGGGAGACCGCCTGGGAATACCAGGTGCTGTAAGCTTTTTTGTTGTTTGTTTTTTGACAAACATGTTTGGCCACCAACTTTAAGGGGCCCGCTTTCGCGCTCAGCCTTCGCTTACGGCCATACCACGCTGAGCACGCCCGATCTCGTCCGATCTCGGAAGCTAAGCAGCGCCGGGCCTGGTTAGTACTTGGATGGGAGACCGCCTGGGAATACCAGGTGCTGTAAGCTTTTTTGTTTTTTGTTTTTTGACAAACATGTTTGGCCACCAACTTTAAGGGGCCCGCTTTCGCGCTCAGCCTTCGCTTACGGCCATACCACGCTGAGCACGCCCGATCTCGTCCGATCTCGGAAGCTAAGCAGCGCCGGGCCTGGTTAGTACTTGGATGGGAGACCGCCTGGGAATACCAGGTGCTGTAAGCTTTTTTTTTTTTTTGACAAACATGTTTGGCCACCAACTTTAAGGGGCCCGCTTTCGCGCTCAGCCTTCGCTTACGGCCATACCACGCTGAGCACGCCCGATCTCGTCCGATCTCGGAAGCTAAGCAGCGCCGGGCCTGGTTAGTACTTGCATGGGAGACCGCCTGGGAATACCAGGTGCTGTAAGCTTTTTTTTGTTTTTTTGACAAACATGTTTGGCCACCAACTTTAAGGGGCCCGCTTTCGCGCTCAGCCTTCGCTTACGGCCATACCACACTGAGCACGCCCGATCTCGTCCGATCTCGGAAGCTAAGCAGCGCCGGGCCTGGTTAGTACTTGGATGGGAGACCGCCTGGGAATACCAGGTGCTGTAAGCTTTTTTGTTTTTTGTTTTTTGACAAACATGTTTGGCCACCAACTTTAAGGGGCCCGCTTTCGCGCTCAGCCTTCGCTTACGGCCATACCAGGCTGAGCACGCCCGATCTCGTCCGATCTCAGAAGCTAAGCAGCGCCGGGCCTGGTTAGTACTTGGATGGGAGACCGCCTGGGAATACCAGGTGCTGAAAGCTTTTTTTTGTTTTTTTGACAAACATGTTTGGCCACCAACTTTAAGGGGCCCGCTTTCGCGCTCAGCCTTGGCTTACGGCCATACCACGCTGAGCACGCCCGATCTCGTCCGATCTCAGAAGCTAAGCAGCGCCGGGCCTGGTTAGTACTTGGATGGGAGACCGCCTGGGAATACCAGGTGCTGTAAGCTTTTTTGTTTTTTGTTTTTTGACAAACATGTTTGGCCACCAACTTTAAGGGGCCCGCTTTCGCACTCAGCCTTCGCTTACGGCCATACCACGCTGAGCACGCCCGATCTCGTCCGACCTCGGAAGCTAAGCAGCGCCGGGCTTGGTTAGTACTTGGATGGGAGACCGCCTGGGAATACCAGGTGCTGTAAGCTTTTTTGTTTTTTGTTTTTTGACAAACATGTTTGGCCACCAACTTTAAGGGGCCCGCTTTCGCGCTCAGCCTTCGCTTACGGCCATACCACGCTGAGCACGCCCGATCTCGTCCGATCTCGGAAGCTAAGCAGCGCCGGGCTTGGTTAGTACTTGGATGGGAGACCGCCTGGGAATACCAGGTGCTGTAAGCTTTTTTTTTTTTTGTTTTTTGACAAACATGTTTTGCCACCAACTTTAAGGGGCCCGCTTTCGCGCTCAGCCTTCGCTTACGGCCATACCACGCTGAGCACGCCCAATCTCGTCCGATCTCGGAAGCTAAGCAGCGCCGGGTCTGGTTAGTACTTGGATGGGAGACCGCCTGGGAATACCAGGTGCTGTAAGCTTTTTTTGTTTTTTGTTTTTTGACAAACATGTTTGGCCACCAACTTTAAGGGGCCCGCTTTCGCGCTCAGCCTTCGCTTACGGCCATACCACACTGAGCACGCCCGATCTCGTCAGATCTCGGAAGCTATGCAGCGCCGGGCCTGGTTAGTACTTGGATGGGAGACCGCCTGGGAATACCAGGTGCTGTAAGCATTTTTGTTTTTTGACAAACAGGTTTGGCCACCAACTTTAAGGGGCCCGCTTTCGCGCTCAGCCTTCGCTTACGGCCATACCACGCTGAGCACGCCCGATCTCGTCCGATCTCGGAAGCTAAGCAGCGCCGGGCCTGGTTAGTACTTGGATAGGAGACCGCCTGGGAATACCAGGTGCTGTAAGCTTTTTTGTTTTTTGTTTTTTGACAAACATGTTTGGCCACCAACTTTAAGGGGCCCGCTTTCGCGCTCAGCCTTCGCTTACGGCCATACCACGCTGAGCACGCCCAATCTCGTCCGATCTCGGAAGCTAAGCAGCGCCGGGCCTGGTTAGTACTTGGATGGGAGACCGCCCGGGAATACCAGGTGCTGTAAGCTTTTTTTGTTTTTTGTTTTTTGACAAACATGTTTGGCCACCAACTTTAAGGGGCCCGCTTTCGCGCTCAGCCTTCACTTACGGCCATACCACACTGAGCACGCCCGATCTCGTCCGATCTCGGAAGCTATGCAGCGCCGGGCCTGGTTTGTACTTGGATGGGAGACCGCCTGGGAATACCAGGTGCTGTAAGCATTTTTGTTTTTTGACAAACATGTTTGGCCACCAACTTTAAGGGGCCCGCTTTCGCGCTCAGCCTTCACTTACGGCCATACCACACTGAGCACGCCTGATCTCGTCCGATCTCGGAAGCTATGCAGCGCCGGGCCTGGTTTGTACTTGGATGGGAGACCGCCTGGGAATACCAGGTGCTGTAAGCATTTTTGTTTTTTGACAAACATGTTTGGCCACCAACTTTAAGGGGCCCGCTTTCGCGCTCAGCCTTCGCTTACGTCCATACCACGCTGAGCACGCCCGATCTCGTCCGATCTCGGAAGCTAAGCAGCGCCGGGCCTGGTTAGTACTTGGATGGGAGACCGCCTGAGAATACCAGGTGCTGTAAGCTTTTTTGTTTTTTGTTTTTTGACAAACATGTTTGGCCACCAACTTTAAGGGGCCCGCTTTCGCGCTCAGCCTTCGCTTACGGCCATACCACGCTGAGCACGCCCGATCTCGTCCGATCTCGGAAGCTAAGCAGCGCCGGGCCTGGTTAGTACTTGGATGGGAGACCGCCTGGGAATACCAGGTGCTGTAAGCTTTTTTTTGTTTTTTTGACAAACATGTTTGGCCACCAACTTTAAGGGGCCTGCTTTCGCGCTCAGCCTTCGCTTACGGCCATACCACGCTGAGCACGCCCGATCTCGTCCGATCTCGGAAGCTAAGCAGCGCCGGGCCTGGTTAGTACTTGGATGGGAGACCGCCTGGGAATACCAGGTGCTGTAAGCTTTTTTTGTTTTTTGTTTTTTGACAAACATGTTTGGCCACCAACTTTAAGGGGCCCGCTTTCGCGCTCAGCCTTCGCTTACGGCCATACCACACTGAGCACGCCCGATCTCGTCAGATCTCGGAAGCTATGCAGCGCCGGGCCTGGTTAGTACTTGGATGGGAGACCGCCTGGGAATACCAGGTGCTGTAAGCATTTTTGTTTTTTGACAAACAGGTTTGGCCACCAACTTTAAGGGGCCCGCTTTCGCGCTCAGCCTTCGCTTACGGCCATACCACGCTGAGCACGCCCGATCTCGTCCGATCTCGGAAGCTAAGCAGCGCCGGGCCTGGTTAGTACTTGGATAGGAGACCGCCTGGGAATACCAGGTGCTGTAAGCTTTTTTGTTTTTTGTTTTTTGACAAACATGTTTGGCCACCAACTTTAAGGGGCCCGCTTTCGCGCTCAGCCTTCGCTTACGGCCATACCACGCTGAGCACGCCCAATCTCGTCCGATCTCGGAAGCTAAGCAGCGCCGGGCCTGGTTAGTACTTGGATGGGAGACCGCCCGGGAATACCAGGTGCTGTAAGCTTTTTTTGTTTTTTGTTTTTTGACAAACATGTTTGGCCACCAACTTTAAGGGGCCCGCTTTCGCGCTCAGCCTTCACTTACGGCCATACCACACTGAGCACGCCCGATCTCGTCCGATCTCGGAAGCTATGCAGCGCCGGGCCTGGTTTGTACTTGGATGGGAGACCGCCTGGGAATACCAGGTGCTGTAAGCATTTTTGTTTTTTGACAAACATGTTTGGCCACCAACTTTAAGGGGCCCGCTTTCGCGCTCAGCCTTCACTTACGGCCATACCACACTGAGCACGCCTGATCTCGTCCGATCTCGGAAGCTATGCAGCGCCGGGCCTGGTTTGTACTTGGATGGGAGACCGCCTGGGAATACCAGGTGCTGTAAGCATTTTTGTTTTTTGACAAACATGTTTGGCCACGAACTTTAAGGGGCCCGCTTTCGCGCTCAGCCTTCGCTTACGTCCATACCACGCTGAGCACGCCCGATCTCGTCCGATCTCGGAAGCTAAGCAGCGCCGGGCCTGGTTAGTACTTGGATGGGAGACCGCCTGAGAATACCAGGTGCTGTAAGCTTTTTTGTTTTTTGTTTTTTGACAAACATGTTTGGCCACCAACTTTAAGGGGCCCGCTTTCGCGCTCAGCCTTCGCTTACGGCCATACCACGCTGAGCACGCCCGATCTCGTCCGATCTCGGAAGCTAAGCAGCGCCGGGCCTGGTTAGTACTTGGATGGGAGACCGCCTGGGAATACCAGGTGCTGTAAGCTTTTTTTTGTTTTTTTGACAAACATGTTTGGCCACCAACTTTAAGGGGCCTGCTTTCGCGCTCAGCCTTCGCTTACGGCCATACCACGCTGAGCACGCCCGATCTCGTCCGATCTCGGAAGCTAAGCAGCGCCGGGCCTGGTTAGTACTTGGATGGGAGACCGCCTGGGAATACCAGGTGCTGTAAGCTTTTTTTGTTTTTTGTTTTTTGACAAACATGTTTGGCCACCAACTTTAAGGGGCCCGCTTTCGCGCTCAGCCTTCGCTTACGGCCATACCACGCTGAGCACGCCCGATCTCATCCGATCTCGGAAGCTAAGCAGCGCCGGGCCTGGTTAGTACTTGGATGGGAGACCGCCTGGGAATACCAGGTGCTGTAAGCTTTTTTTTGTTTTTTCTACAAACATGTTTGGCCACCAACTTTAAGGGGCCCGCTTTCGCGCTCAGCCTTCGCTTACGGCCATACCACACTGAGCACGCCCGATCTCGTCCGATCTCGGAAGCTAAGCAGCGCCGGGCCTGGTTAGTACTTGGATGGGAGACCGCCTGGGAATACCAGGTGCTGTAAGCTTTTTTGTTTTTTCTTTTTTTGACAAACATGTTTGGCCACCAACTTTAAGGCGCCCGCTTTCGCACTCAGCCTTCGCTTACGGCCATACCACGCTGAGCACGCCTGATCTCGTCCGATCTCGGAAGCTAAGCAGCGCCGGGCCTGGTTAGTACTTGGATGGGAGACCGCCTGGGAATACCAGGTGCTGTAAGCTTTTTTTTGTTTTTTTGACAAACATGTTTGGCCACCAACTTTAAGGGGCCCGCTTTCGCGCTCAGCCTTTGCTTACGGCCATACCACGCTGAGCACGCCCGATCTCGTCCGATCTCGGAAGCTAAGCAGCGCCGGGCCTGGTTAGTACTTGGATGGGAGACCGCCTGGGAATACCAGGTGCTGTAAGCTTTTTTGTTTTTTGTTTTTTGACAAACATGTTTGGCCACAAACTTTAAGGCGCCCGCTTTTGCGCTCAGCCTTCGCTTACGGCCATACCACGCTGAGCACGCCCGATCTCGTCCGATCTCGGAAGCTAAGCAGCGCTGGGCCTGGTTAGTACTTGGATGGGAGACCGCCTGGGAATACCAGGTGCTGTAAGCATTTTTGTTTTTTGTTTTTTGACAAACATGTTTGGCCACCAACTTTAAGGGGCCCGCTTTCGCGCTCAGCCTTCGCTTACGGCCATACCACGCTGAGCACGCCCGATCTCGTCCGATCTCGGAAGCTAAGCAGCGCCGGGCCTGGTTAGTACTTGGATGGGAGACCGCCTGGGAATACCAGGTGCTGTAAGCTTTTTTGTTTTTTGTTTTTTGACAAACATGTTTGGTCACCAACTTTAAGGGGCCCGCTTTCGCGCTCAGCCTTCGCTTACGGCCATACCACGCTGAGCATGCCCGATCTCGTCCGATCTCGGAAGCTAAGCAGCGCCGGGCCTGGTTAGTACTTGGATGGGAGACCGCCTGGGAATACCAGGTGCTGTAAGCTTTTTTGTTTTTTGTTTTTTGACAAACATGTTTGGCCACCAACTTTAAGGGGCCCGCTTTCGCGCTCAGCCTTCGCTTACGGCCATACCACGCTGAGCACGCCCGATCTCGTCCGATCTCGGAAGCTAAGCAGCGCCGGGCCTGGTTAGTACTTGGATGGGAGACCGCCTGGGAATACCAGGTGCTGTAAGCTTTTTTGTTTTTTGTTTTTTGACAAACATGTTTGGTCACCAACTTTAAGGGGCCCGCTTTCGCGCTCAGCCTTCGCTTACGGCCATACCACGCTGAGCATGCCCGATCTCGTCCGATCTCGGAAGCTAAGCAGCGCCGGGCCTGGTTAGTACTTGGATGGGAGACCGCCTGGGAATACCAGGTGCTGTAAGCTTTTTTGTTTTTTGTTTTTTGACAAACATGTTTGGCCACCAACTTTAAGGGGCCCGCTTTCGCGCTCAGCCTTCGCTTACGGCCATACCACGCTGAGCACGCCCGATCTCGTCCGATCTCGGAAGCTAAGCAGCGCCGGGCCTGGTTAGTACTTGGATGGGAGACCGCCTGGGAATACCAGGTGCTGTAAGCTTTTTTTGTTTTTTGTTTTTTGACAAACATGTTTGGCCACCAACTTTAAGGGGCCCGCTTTCGCGCTCAGCCTTTGCTTACGGCCATACCACGCTGAGCACGCCCGATCTCATCCGATCTCGGAAGCTAAGCAGCGCCGGGCCTGGTTAGTACTTGGATGGGAGACAGCCTGGGAATACCAGGTGCTGTAAGCTTTTTTTTGTTTTTTTGACAAACATGTTTGGCCACCAACTTTAAGGGGCCCGCTTTCGCGCTCAGCCTTCGCTTACGGCCATACCACGCTGAGCACGCCCGATCTCGTCCGATCTCGGAAGCTAAGCAGCGCCAGGCCTGGTTAGTACTTGGATGGGAGACCGCCTGGGAATACCAGGTGCTGTAAGCTTTTTTGTTTTTTGTTTTTTGACAAACATGTTTGGCCACAAACTTTAAGGCGCCCGCTTTTGCGCTCAGCCTTCGCTTACGGCCATACCACGCTGAGCACGCCCGATCTCGTCCGATCTCGGAAGCTAAGCAGCGCCGGGCCTGGTTAGTACTTGGATGGGAGACCGCCTGGGAATACCAGGTGCTGTAGGCATTTTTGTTTTTTGTTTTTTGACAAACATGTATGGCCAAAAACTTTAAGGGGCCCGCTTTCGCGCTCAGCCTTCGCTTACGGCCATACCACGCTGAGCACGCCCGATCTCGTCCGATCTCGGAAGCTAAGCAGCGCCGGGCCTGGTTAGTACTTGGATGGGAGACCGCCTGGGAATACCAGGTGCTGTAAGCTTTTTTTTGTTTTTTTGACAAACATGTTTGGCCACCAACTTTAAGGGGCCTGCTTTCGCGCTCAGCCTTCGCTTACGGCCATACCACGCTGAGCACGCCCGATCTCGTCCGATCTCGGAAGCTAAGCAGCGCCGGGCCTGGTTAGTACTTGGATGGGAGACCGCCTGGGAATACCAGGTGCTTTAAGCTTTTTTGTTTTTTGTTTTTTGACAAACATGTTTGGCCACCAACTTTAAGGGGCCCGCTTTCGCGCTCAGCCTTCGCTTACGGCCATACCACGCTGAGCACGCCCGATCTCGTCCGATCTCGGAAGCTATGCAGCGCCGGGCCTGGTTTGTACTTGGATGGGAGACCGCCTGGGAATACCAGGTGCTGTAAGCATTTTTGTTTTTTGACAAACATGTTTGGCCACCAACTTTAAGGGGCCCGCTTTCGCGCTCAGCCTTCACTTACGGCCATACCACACTGAGCACGCCTGATCTCGTCCGATCTCGGAAGCTATGCAGCGCCGGGCCTGGTTTGTACTTGGATGGGAGACCGCCTGGGAATACCAGGTGCTGTAAGCATTTTTGTTTTTTGACAAACATGTTTGGCCACGAACTTTAAGGGGCCCGCTTTCGCGCTCAGCCTTCGCTTACGTCCATACCACGCTGAGCACGCCCGATCTCGTCCGATCTCGGAAGCTAAGCAGCGCCGGGCCTGGTTAGTACTTGGATGGGAGACCGCCTGAGAATACCAGGTGCTGTAAGCTTTTTTGTTTTTTGTTTTTTGACAAACATGTTTGGCCACCAACTTTAAGGGGCCCGCTTTCGCGCTCAGCCTTCGCTTACGGCCATACCACGCTGAGCACGCCCGATCTCGTCCGATCTCGGAAGCTAAGCAGCGCCGGGCCTGGTTAGTACTTGGATGGGAGACCGCCTGGGAATACCAGGTGCTGTAAGCTTTTTTTTGTTTTTTTGACAAACATGTTTGGCCACCAACTTTAAGGGGCCTGCTTTCGCGCTCAGCCTTCGCTTACGGCCATACCACGCTGAGCACGCCCGATCTCGTCCGATCTCGGAAGCTAAGCAGCGCCGGGCCTGGTTAGTACTTGGATGGGAGACCGCCTGGGAATACCAGGTGCTGTAAGCTTTTTTTGTTTTTTGTTTTTTGACAAACATGTTTGGCCACCAACTTTAAGGGGCCCGCTTTCGCGCTCAGCCTTCGCTTACGGCCATACCACGCTGAGCACGCCCGATCTCATCCGATCTCGGAAGCTAAGCAGCGCCGGGCCTGGTTAGTACTTGGATGGGAGACCGCCTGGGAATACCAGGTGCTGTAAGCTTTTTTTTGTTTTTTCTACAAACATGTTTGGCCACCAACTTTAAGGGGCCCGCTTTCGCGCTCAGCCTTCGCTTACGGCCATACCACACTGAGCACGCCCGATCTCGTCCGATCTCGGAAGCTAAGCAGCGCCGGGCCTGGTTAGTACTTGGATGGGAGACCGCCTGGGAATACCAGGTGCTGTAAGCTTTTTTGTTTTTTCTTTTTTTGACAAACATGTTTGGCCACCAACTTTAAGGCGCCCGCTTTCGCACTCAGCCTTCGCTTACGGCCATACCACGCTGAGCACGCCTGATCTCGTCCGATCTCGGAAGCTAAGCAGCGCCGGGCCTGGTTAGTACTTGGATGGGAGACCGCCTGGGAATACCAGGTGCTGTAAGCTTTTTTTTGTTTTTTTGACAAACATGTTTGGCCACCAACTTTAAGGGGCCCGCTTTCGCGCTCAGCCTTTGCTTACGGCCATACCACGCTGAGCACGCCCGATCTCGTCCGATCTCGGAAGCTAAGCAGCGCCGGGCCTGGTTAGTACTTGGATGGGAGACCGCCTGGGAATACCAGGTGCTGTAAGCTTTTTTGTTTTTTGTTTTTTGACAAACATGTTTGGCCACAAACTTTAAGGCGCCCGCTTTTGCGCTCAGCCTTCGCTTACGGCCATACCACGCTGAGCACGCCCGATCTCGTCCGATCTCGGAAGCTAAGCAGCGCTGGGCCTGGTTAGTACTTGGATGGGAGACCGCCTGGGAATACCAGGTGCTGTAAGCATTTTTGTTTTTTGTTTTTTGACAAACATGTTTGGCCACCAACTTTAAGGGGCCCGCTTTCGCGCTCAGCCTTCGCTTACGGCCATACCACGCTGAGCACGCCCGATCTCGTCCGATCTCGGAAGCTAAGCAGCGCCGGGCCTGGTTAGTACTTGGATGGGAGACCGCCTGGGAATACCAGGTGCTGTAAGCTTTTTTGTTTTTTGTTTTTTGACAAACATGTTTGGTCACCAACTTTAAGGGGCCCGCTTTCGCGCTCAGCCTTCGCTTACGGCCATACCACGCTGAGCATGCCCGATCTCGTCCGATCTCGGAAGCTAAGCAGCGCCGGGCCTGGTTAGTACTTGGATGGGAGACCGCCTGGGAATACCAGGTGCTGTAAGCTTTTTTGTTTTTTGTTTTTTGACAAACATGTTTGGCCACCAACTTTAAGGGGCCCGCTTTCGCGCTCAGCCTTCGCTTACGGCCATACCACGCTGAGCACGCCCGATCTCGTCCGATCTCGGAAGCTAAGCAGCGCCGGGCCTGGTTAGTACTTGGATGGGAGACCGCCTGGGAATACCAGGTGCTGTAAGCTTTTTTGTTTTTTGTTTTTTGACAAACATGTTTGGTCACCAACTTTAAGGGGCCCGCTTTCGCGCTCAGCCTTCGCTTACGGCCATACCACGCTGAGCATGCCCGATCTCGTCCGATCTCGGAAGCTAAGCAGCGCCGGGCCTGGTTAGTACTTGGATGGGAGACCGCCTGGGAATACCAGGTGCTGTAAGCTTTTTTGTTTTTTGTTTTTTGACAAACATGTTTGGCCACCAACTTTAAGGGGCCCGCTTTCGCGCTCAGCCTTCGCTTACGGCCATACCACGCTGAGCACGCCCGATCTCGTCCGATCTCGGAAGCTAAGCAGCGCCGGGCCTGGTTAGTACTTGGATGGGAGACCGCCTGGGAATACCAGGTGCTGTAAGCTTTTTTTGTTTTTTGTTTTTTGACAAACATGTTTGGCCACCAACTTTAAGGGGCCCGCTTTCGCGCTCAGCCTTTGCTTACGGCCATACCACGCTGAGCACGCCCGATCTCATCCGATCTCGGAAGCTAAGCAGCGCCGGGCCTGGTTAGTACTTGGATGGGAGACAGCCTGGGAATACCAGGTGCTGTAAGCTTTTTTTTGTTTTTTTGACAAACATGTTTGGCCACCAACTTTAAGGGGCCCGCTTTCGCGCTCAGCCTTCGCTTACGGCCATACCACGCTGAGCACGCCCGATCTCGTCCGATCTCGGAAGCTAAGCAGCGCCAGGCCTGGTTAGTACTTGGATGGGAGACCGCCTGGGAATACCAGGTGCTGTAAGCTTTTTTGTTTTTTGTTTTTTGACAAACATGTTTGGCCACAAACTTTAAGGCGCCCGCTTTTGCGCTCAGCCTTCGCTTACGGCCATACCACGCTGAGCACGCCCGATCTCGTCCGATCTCGGAAGCTAAGCAGCGCCGGGCCTGGTTAGTACTTGGATGGGAGACCGCCTGGGAATACCAGGTGCTGTAGGCATTTTTGTTTTTTGTTTTTTGACAAACATGTATGGCCAAAAACTTTAAGGGGCCCGCTTTCGCGCTCAGCCTTCGCTTACGGCCATACCACGCTGAGCACGCCCGATCTCGTCCGATCTCGGAAGCTAAGCAGCGCCGGGCCTGGTTAGTACTTGGATGGGAGACCGCCTGGGAATACCAGGTGCTGTAAGCTTTTTTTTGTTTTTTTGACAAACATGTTTGGCCACCAACTTTAAGGGGCCTGCTTTCGCGCTCAGCCTTCGCTTACGGCCATACCACGCTGAGCACGCCCGATCTCGTCCGATCTCGGAAGCTAAGCAGCGCCGGGCCTGGTTAGTACTTGGATGGGAGACCGCCTGGGAATACCAGGTGCTTTAAGCTTTTTTGTTTTTTGTTTTTTGACAAACATGTTTGGCCACCAACTTTAAGGGGCCCGCTTTCGCGCTCAGCCTTCGCTTACGGCCATACCACGCTGAGCACGCCCGATCTCGTCCGATCTCGGAAGCTAAGCAGCGCCGGGCCTGGTTAGTACTTGGATGGGAGACCGCCTGGGAATACCAGGTGCTGTAAGCTTTTTTGTTTTTTGTTTTTTGACAAACATGTTTGGCCACCAACTTTAAGGGGCCCGCTTTCGCGCTCAGCCTTTGCTTACGGCCATACCACGCTGAGCACGCCCGATCTCGTCCGATCTCGGAAGCTAAGCAGCGCCGGGCCTGGTTAGTACTTGGATGGGAGACCGCCTGGGAATACCAGGTGCTGTAAGCTTTTTTTGTTTTTTGTTTTTTGACAAACATGTTTGGCCACCAACTTTAAGGGGCCCGCTTTCGCGCTCAGCCTTCGCTTACGGCCATACCACGCTGAGCACGCCCGATCTCGTCCGATCTCGGAAGCTAAGCAGCGCCGGGCCTGGTTAGTACTTGGATGGGAGACCGCCTGGGAATACCAGGTGCTGTAAGCTTTTTTTTGTTTTTTTGACAAACATGTTTGGCCACCAACTTTAAGGGGCCCGCTTTCGCGCTCAGCCTTCGCTTACGGCCATACCACACTGAGCACGCCCGATCTCGTCCGATCTCGGAAGCTAAGCAGCGCCGGGCCTGGTTAGTACTTGGATGGGAGACAGCCTGGGAATACCAGGTGCTGTAAGCTTTTTTGTTTTTTGTTTTTTGACAAACATGTTTGGCCACCAACTTTAAGGGGCCGCTTTCGCGCTCAGCCTTCGCTTACGGCCATACCACGCTGAGCACGCCCGATCTCGTCCGATCTCGGAAGCTAAGCAGCGCCGGGCCTGGTTAGTACTTGGATGGGAGACCGCCTGGGAATACCAGGTGCTGTAAGCTTTTTTTGTTTTTTGTTTTTTGACAAACATGTTTGGCCACAGACTTTAAGGGGCCCGCTTTCGCGCTCAGCCTTCGCTTACGGCCATACCACGCTGAGCACGCCCGATCTCGTCCGATCTCGGAAGCTAAGCAGCGCCGGGCCTGGTTAGTACTTGGATGGGAGACCGCCTGGGAATACCAGGTGCTGTAAGCTTTTTTGTTTTTTGTTTTTGACAAACATGTTTGGCCACCAACTTTAAGGGGCCCGCTTTCGCGCTCAGCCTTCGCTTACGGCCATACCACGCTGAGCACGCCCGATCTCGTCCGATCTCGGAAGCTAAGCAGCCCCGGGCCTGGTTAGTACTTGGATGGGAGACCGCCTGGGAATACCAGGTGCTGTAAGCTTTTTTGTTTTTTGTTTTTTGACAAACATGTTTGGCCACCAACTTTAAGGGGCCCGCTTTCGCGCTCAGCCTTCGCTTACGGCCATACCACGCTGAGCACGCCCGATCTCGTCCGATCTCGGAAGCTAAGCAGCGCCGGGCCTGGTTAGTACTTGGATGGTAGACCGCCTGGGAATACCAGGTGCTGTAAGCTTTTTTGTTTTTTGTTTTTTGACAAACATGTTTGGCCACCAACTTTAAGGGGCCCGCTTTCGCACTCAGCCTTCGCTTACGGCCATACCACGCTGAGCACGCCCGATCTCGTCCGATCTCGGAAGCTAAGCAGCGCCGGGCCTGGTTAGTACTTGGATGGGAGACCGCCTGGGAATACCAGGTGCTGTAAGCTTTTTTTGTTTTTTGTTTTTTGACAAACATGTTTGGCCACCAACTTTAAGGGGCCCGCTTTCGCGCTCAGCCTTCGCTTACGGCCATACCACGCTGAGCACGCCCGATCTCGTCCGATCTCGGAAGCTAAGCAGCGCCGGGCCTGGTTAGTACTTGGAATGGGAGACCGCCTGGGAATACCAGGTGCTGTAAGCTTTTTTGTTTTTTGTTTTTTGACAAACATGTTTGGCCACCAACTTTAAGGGGCCCGCTTTCGCGCTCAGCCTTCGCTTACGGCCATACCACGCTGAGCACGCCCGATCTCGTCCGATCTCGGAAGCTAAGCAGCGCCGGGCCTGGTTAGTACTTGGATGGGAGACCCCCTGGGAATACCAGGTGCTGTAAGCATTTTTGTTTTTTGACAAACATGTTTGGCCACCAACTTTAAGGGGCCCGCTTTCGCGCTCAGCCTTCGCTTACGGCCATACCACGCTGAGCACGCCCGATCTCGTCCGATCTCGGAAGCTAAGCAGCGCCGGGCCTGGTTAGTACTTGGATGGGAGACGGCCTGGGAATACCAGGTGCTGTAAGCTTTTTTGTTTTTTCTTTTTTGACAAACATGTTTGGCCACCAACTTTAAGGGGCCCGCTTTCGCGCTCAGCCTTCGCTTACGGCCATACCACGCTGAGCACGCCCGATCTCGTCCGATCTCGGAAGCTAAGCAGCGCCGGGCCTGGTTAGTACTTGGATGGGAGACCCCCTGGGAATACCAGGTGCTGTAAGCATTTTTGTTTTTTGACAAACATGTTTGGCCACCAACTTTAAGGGGCCCGCTTTCGCGCTCAGCCTTCGCTTACGGCCATACCACGCTGAGCACGCCCGATCTCGTCCGATCTCGGAAGCTAAGCAGCGCCGGGCCTGGTTAGTACTTGGATGGGAGACGGCCTGGGAATACCAGGTGCTGTAAGCTTTTTTGTTTTTTGTTTTTTGACAAACATGTTTGGCCACCAACTTTAAGGGGCCCGCTTTCGCGCTCAGCTTTCGCTTACGGCCATACCACGCTGAGCACGCCCGATCTCGTCCGATCTCGGAAGCTAAGCAGCGCCGGGCCTGGTTAGTACTTGGATGGGAGACCGCCTGGGAATACCAGGTGCTGTAAGCTTTTTTGTTTTTTGTTTTTTGACAAACATGTTTGGCCACCAACTTTAAGGGGCCCGCTTTCGCGCTCAGCCTTCGCTTACGGCCAGACCACGCTGAGCACGCCCGATCTCGTCCGATCTCGGAAGCTAAGCAGCGCCGGGCCTGGTTAGTACTTGGATGGGAGACCGCCTGGGAATACCAGGTGCTGTAAGCTTTTTTTGTTTTTTGTTTTTTGACAAACATGTTTGGCCACCAACTTTAAGGGGCCCGCTTTCGCGCTCAGCCTTCGCTTACGGCCATACCACGCTGAGCACGCCCGATCTCGTCCGATCTCGGAAGCTAAGCAGCGCCGGGCCTGGTTAGTACTTGGAATGGGAGACCGCCTGGGAATACCAGGTGCTGTAAGCTTTTTTGTTTTTTGTTTTTTGACAAACATGTTTGGCCACCAACTTTAAGGGGCCCGCTTTCGCGCTCAGCCTTCGCTTACGGCCATACCACGCTGAGCACGCCCGATCTCGTCCGATCTCGGAAGCTAAGCAGCGCCGGGCCTGGTTAGTACTTGGATGGGAGACCCCCTGGGAATACCAGGTGCTGTAAGCATTTTTGTTTTTTGACAAACATGTTTGGCCACCAACTTTAAGGGGCCCGCTTTCGCGCTCAGCCTTCGCTTACGGCCATACCACGCTGAGCACGCCCGATCTCGTCCGATCTCGGAAGCTAAGCAGCGCCGGGCCTGGTTAGTACTTGGATGGGAGACGGCCTGGGAATACCAGGTGCTGTAAGCTTTTTTGTTTTTTGTTTTTTGACAAACATGTTTGGCCACCAACTTTAAGGGGCCCGCTTTCGCGCTCAGCCTTCGCTTACGGCCATACCACGCTGAGCACGCCCGATCTCGTCCGATCTCGGAAGCTAAGCAGCGCCGGGCCTGGTTAGTACTTGGATGGGAGACCCCCTGGGAATACCAGGTGCTGTAAGCATTTTTGTTTTTTGACAAACATGTTTGGCCACCAACTTTAAGGGGCCCGCTTTCGCGCTCAGCCTTCGCTTACGGCCATACCACGCTGAGCACGCCCGATCTCGTCCGATCTCGGAAGCTAAGCAGCGCCGGGCCTGGTTAGTACTTGGATGGGAGACGGCCTGGGAATACCAGGTGCTGTAAGCTTTTTTGTTTTTTGTTTTTTGACAAACATGTTTGGCCACCAACTTTAAGGGGCCCGCTTTCGCGCTCAGCTTTCGCTTACGGCCATACCACGCTGAGCACCCCCGATCTCGTCCGATCTCGGAAGCTAAGCAGCGCCGGGCCTGGTTAGTACTTGGATGGGAGACCGCCTGGGAATACCAGGTGCTGTAAGCTTTTTTGTTTTTTGTTTTTTGACAAACATGTTTGGCCACCAACTTTAAGGGGCCCGCTTTCGCGCTCAGCCTTCGCTTACGGCCATACCACGCTGAGCACGCCCGATGTCGTCAGATCTCAGAAGCTAAGCAGCGCCGGGACTGGTTAGTACTTGGATGGGAGACCGCCTGGGAATACCAGGTGCTGTAAGCTTTTTTGTTTTTTGTTTTTTGACAAACATGTTTGGCCACCAACTTTAAGGGGCCCGCTTTCGCGCTCAGCCTTCGCTTACGGCCATACCACGCTGAGCACGCCCGATCTCGTCCGATCTCGGAAGCTAAGCAGCGCCGGGCCTGGTTAGTACTTGGATGGGAGACCGCCTGGGAATACCAGGTGCTGTAAGATTGTTTGTTTTTTGTTTTTTGACAAACATGTTTGGCAACCAACTTTAAGGGGCCCGCTTTCGCGCTCAGCCTACGCTTACGGCCATACCACGCTGAGCACGCCCGATCTCGTCCGATCTCGGAAGCTAAGCAGCGCCGGGCCTGGTTAGTACTTGGATGGGAGACCGCCTGGGAATACCAGGTGCTGTAAGCATTTTTTTGTTTTTTTGACAAACATGTTTGGCCACCAACTTTAAGGGGCCTGCTTTCGCGCTCAGCCTTTGCTTACGGCCATACCACGCTGAGCACGCCCGATCTCGTCCGATCTCGGAAGCTAAGCAGCGCCGGGCATGGTTAGTACTTGGATGGGAGACCGCCTGGGAATACCAGGTGCTGTAAGCTTTTTTGTTTTTTGTTTTTTGACAAACATGTTTGGCCACCAACTTTAAGGGGCCCGCTTTCGCGCTCAGCCTTCGCTTACGGCCATACCACGCTGAGCACGCCCGATCTCGTCCGATCTCGGAAGCTAAGCAGCGCCGAGCCTGGTTAGTACTTGGATGGGAGACCGCCTGGGAATACCAGGTGCTGTAAGCTTTTTTGTTTTTTGACAAACATGTTTGGCCACCAACTTTAAGGGGCCCGCTTTCGCGCTCAGCCTTCGCTTACGGCCATACCACGCTGAGCACGCCCGATCTCGTCCGATCTCGGAAGCTAAGCAGCGCCGGGCCTGGTTAGTACTTTGATGGGAGACCGCCTGGGAATACCAGGTGCTGTAAGCTTTTTTGTTTTTTGTTTTTTGACAAACATGTTTGGCCACCAACTTTAAGGGGCCCGCTTTCGCGCTCAGCCTTCGCTTACGGCCATACCACGCTGAGCACGCCCGATCTCGTCCGATCTCGGAAGCTAAGCAGCGCCGGGCCTGGTTAGTACTTGGATGGGAGACCGCCTGGGAATACCAGGTGCTGTAAGCTTTTTTTGTTTTTTGTTTTTTGACAAACATGTTTGGCCACCAACTTTAAGGGGCCCGCTTTCGCGCTCAGCCTTCGCTTACGGCCATACCACGCTGAGCACGCCCGATCTCGTCCGATCTCGGAAGCTAAGCAGCGCCGGGCCTGGTTAGTACTTGGATGGGAGACCGCCTGGGAATACCAGGTGCTGTAATCTTTTTTTTGTTTTTTTGACAAACATGTTTGGCCACCAACTTTAAGGGGCCCGCTTTCGCGCTCAGCCTTCGCTTACGGCCATACCACGCTGAGCACGCCCGATCTCGGAAGCTAAGCAGCGCCGGGCCTGGTTAGTACTTGGAAGGGAGACCGCCTGGGAATACCAGGTGCTGTAAGCTTTTTTGTTTTTTGTTTTTTGACAAACATGTTTGGCCACCAACTTTAAGGGGCCCGCTTTCGCGCTCAGCCTTCGCTTACGGCCATACCACGCTGAGCACGCCCGATCTTGTCCGATCTCGGAAGCTAAGCAGCGCCGGGCCTGGTTAGTACTTGGATGGGAGACCGCCTGGGAATACCAGGTGCTGTAAGCTTTTTTTGTTTTTTGTTTTTTGACAAACATGTTTGGCCACCAACTTTAAGGGGCCCGCTTTCGCGCTCAGCCTTCGCTTACGGCCATACCACGCTGAGCACGCCCGATCTCGTCCGATCTCGGAAGCTAAGCAGCGCCGGGCCTGGTTAGTACTTGGAATGGGAGACCGCCTGGGAATACCAGGTGCTGTAAGCTTTTTTGTTTTTTGTTTTTTGACAAACATGTTTGGCCACCAACTTTAAGGGGCCCGCTTTCGCGCTCAGCCTTTGCTTACGGCCATACCACGCTGAGCACGCCCGATCTCGTCCGATCTCGGAAGCTAAGCAGCGCCGGGCCTGGTTAGTACTTGGATGGGAGACCGCCTGGGAATACCAGGTGCTGTAAGCTTTTTTTGTTTTTTGTTTTTTGACAAACATGTTTGGCCACCAACTTTAAGGGGCCCGCTTTCGCGCTCAGCCTTCGCTTACGGCCATACCACGCTGAGCACGCCCGATCTCGTCCGATCTCGGAAGCTAAGCAGCGCCGGGCCTGGTTAGTACTTGGATGGGAGACCGCCTGGGAATACCAGGTGCTGTAATCTTTTTTTTGTTTTTTTGACAAACATGTTTGGCCACCAACTTTAAGGGGCCCGCTTTCGCGCTCAGCCTTCGCTTACGGCCATACCACGCTGAGCACGCCCGATCTCGGAAGCTAAGCAGCGCCGGGCCTGGTTAGTACTTGGAAGGGAGACCGCCTGGGAATACCAGGTGCTGTAAGCTTTTTTGTTTTTTGTTTTTTGACAAACATGTTTGGCCACCAACTTTAAGGGGCCCGCTTTCGCGCTCAGCCTTCGCTTACGGCCATACCACGCTGAGCACGCCCGATCTTGTCCGATCTCGGAAGCTAAGCAGCGCCGGGCCTGGTTAGTACTTGGATGGGAGACCGCCTGGGAATACCAGGTGCTGTAAGCTTTTTTTGTTTTTTGTTTTTTGACAAACATGTTTGGCCACCAACTTTAAGGGGCCCGCTTTCGCGCTCAGCCTTCGCTTACGGCCATACCACGCTGAGCACGCCCGATCTCGTCCGATCTCGGAAGCTAAGCAGCGCCGGGCCTGGTTAGTACTTGGAATGGGAGACCGCCTGGGAATACCAGGTGCTGTAAGCTTTTTTGTTTTTTGTTTTTTGACAAACATGTTTGGCCACCAACTTTAAGGGGCCCGCTTTCGCGCTCAGCCTTCGCTTACGGCCATACCACGCTGAGCACGCCCGATCTCGTCCGATCTCGGAAGCTAAGCAGCGCCGGGCCTGGTTAGTACTTGGATGGGAGACCCCCTGGGAATACCAGGTGCTGTAAGCATTTTTGTTTTTTGACAAACATGTTTGGCCACCAACTTTAAGGGGCCCGCTTTCGCGCTCAGCCTTTGCTTACGGCCATACCACGCTGAGCACGCCCGATCTCGTCCGATCTCGGAAGCTAAGCAGCGCCGGGCCTGGTTAGTACTTGGATGGGAGACGGCCTGGGAATACCAGGTGCTGTAAGCTTTTTTGTTTTTTGTTTTTTGACAAACATGTTTGGCCACCAACTTTAAGGGGCCCGCTTTCGCGCTCAGCTTTCGCTTACGGCCATACCACGCTGAGCACGCCCGATCTCGTCCGATCTCGGAAGCTAAGCAGCGCCGGGCCTGGTTAGTACTTGGATGGGAGACCGCCTGGGAATACCAGGTGCTGTAAGCTTTTTTGTTTTTTGTTTTTTGACAAACATGTTTGGCCACCAACTTTAAGGGGCCCGCTTTCGCGCTCAGCCTTCGCTTACGGCCATACCACGCTGAGCACGCCCGATGTCGTCAGATCTCAGAAGCTAAGCAGCGCCGGGACTGGTTAGTACTTGGATGGGAGACCGCCTGGGAATACCAGGTGCTGTAAGCTTTTTTGTTTTTTGTTTTTTGACAAACATGTTTGGCCACCAACTTTAAGGGGCCCGCTTTCGCGCTCAGCCTTCGCTTACGGCCATACCACGCTGAGCACGCCCGATCTCGTCCGATCTCGGAAGCTAAGCAGCGCCGGGCCTGGTTAGTACTTGGATGGGAGACCGCCTGGGAATACCAGGTGCTGTAAGCTTTTTTGTTTTTTGTTTTTTGACAAACATGTTTGGCCACCAACTTTAAGGGGCCCGCTTTCGCGCTCAGCCTTC
>CM050216.1:39956242-39973742 GCA_027475355.1 Coilia nasus | reverse complement strand
GCAATGATGAGGTGTACCTGTGTAGATTCGGAGGAGGATAAGCTGTCTGCAGAGGGAGAGGAGACTGTGACTGTGCCTGCTGTCCCCAGACCTGTGGCTGAAGTGGGCCCAAAACGGGTTTTGCCCGTGAGCTCGCAGGAGGAGGACAGCCAGTCAGATGCGGGAATGGAGTTACCCTGTGCACAGCCGGTTGCAGTGGTGGCTCTCTCCCCGGGGAGCTCAGACGTTGAGGTCACTGACAGTGCGGATGTGGTGGAGAGAGCCGCTGCTGCAGGACTTTGTTTTCCTGAGACGGAGCCGGATAGAGGAGGAGAGCAGGATACTGTTGAACATGAAAACTGTTTTGATAATGGACTACAGACGCTGGCTGAACTAAAGGAATGCGGGCCGCAGCAAAACGAATTGGTGGTAGCAGAACTGCCACAAAAACAGAAGAAGGTGACAGTGAAGAAAAGGAAAAAGGCGGTTGTGAATTTACCTGGGGCTTTAAGAAAGCAAGAAAGCAGGAGGGGTCGATTGAGGGGGCAGGATGAATAATAAATGATGGCTTGTAATATTTCAATGTTTGTTTTCTTAATGGGGTGGGTTTTGACTTCTATTAACTTAAGGGGTGGGGTGAATCCTGTAAAGATGCAGAGGGTGGTGACAGAAAATATGAAGAGTGATATTATTCTCTTGCAAGAAACTAACTGGAAAGACCACATAGCGGAGGGGATCAGAAAAAGGTGGGATGGAGAATTGTTTTACAATAATAGTGTACAAAAGGGGAGGGGGCTAGCTTTTTTGGTTAAAAGAAATACGTGTGATAAAATAACTGAATTGTATAATGATAAAGAAGGGAAAATCTTAATTATGAACTTTGAAAAAGATGGGACCAATGTGATGATTTGTAATATTCATGCTCCGAATGAGGCTGCTGAAAGGGTGACTTTTTTTCAACATCTGGGTGTTTTACTGGGTAAATGGAGGGATATGTTTATTGTTGGGGATTTTAATACAGTGTTGGAGAAGGAAGACATAGGGGATAGCATGGTGTATGTAGCTGATAGAGGAAGGGAGCAATTGAAGAGTGTGATGGTAAGATTCAATTTGGTGGATGTGTGGAGGGAAAGGAATGTGGGAAAGAGGGATTTTAGTAGAATACAAGTTGTACAGAACACAGTGAAGCAAAGTAGAATTGACCTGGTTTTAATGCAAAGGGATTTTATGAACGTTGTTTTAAAAATTCAATATAAGCCTTGTACTTTTAGCGATCATAATTACATGCAGGTAGTTTTAGATTTTAATGATATAGAACGTGGACCTGGTTTATGGCTTTTAAATACTGAAGTTTTGAAGGATAACTTGTATAGATTAGAAGTAGAAAGAATGATAAAAGAAAGAGTTACGGAAATGGGTTTGTATGCGGGGTGTGTTGGACTATGGTGGGATAACCTAAAATATGATTTGAAAAAATATACAATGGAATATTGTAGAAAAATGAAAAGAGATAAGACTCTAAAAGAATTTGCAATTAGACAACAACTTGAAAAGGAATTAGCTAAAACAGCTATTGGAAAGGGAAATGCAAATACTGTACTGGAGTTGGAAGAAAATCTAAAGATGTTTGAAGAAGGAAAATGCAAAGGTGCTATGATAAGAAGCAGGGCGAATAATATGTTAGAGGGGGAAAGATGCACAAGATTCTTTTTTGATTTAGAGAAAACTAGACAAAAAGCAGAAGAAATAAAAGTTTTGAAGGATGATAGGGGAAATAGTATTTATGATAAAGATCTCATTTTAAAAAGAGTTTTTACGTTTTATCAACACCTTTTTACAAGGCAAGGGATAGATGAAAATGCAAACCACTTTTTGTTAAGCCATATTAAAGCCAGAGTGAGTAAGGACGACAAGGAAGTGTGTAATGGTGACATAACAACCGAAGAGATTGAGAATGCTTTGAAGAGCATGAAAAATGGCAAGAGCCCAGGCCTTGATGGTTTGCCATGTGAGTTTTATAAGGCTTTTAAGTTGGTTTTAGTTCCAATTTTAAAAATGGTTTATCAAGAAGTGTGGGAGGATGGGATTGTAAGTCCATACATGTCTAGAGGGGTGATAAAGATAATTTATAAAAAGAAGGGGGATAGAGAATTGTTAGAAAATTTTAGACCAATTAGTCTTTTAAATTGTGATTATAAAATTTTAGCAAAGGTATTGGCAAACAGGCTGAAGACAATTTTGCCCACAGTCATTCAAACCAATCAAGCCTACGCTGTACTGGGTAGAGACATCTCAGACACTGTAAACAGTGTGAGAGACAAAATCTGGTATATAGCACGAAAAAGGCAGGAAGGTTATGTTCTTAACATTGACTTTGAGAAAGCGTTTGACAGGGTGGAGCACGATTTTCTTTTTAATGTTTTAAACACTTTTAATTTCGGAAAGAAGTTTGTCAGGTGTCTGGGATGTCTCTACTCAGGAGCCAAGAGTTGTGTTAAGGTAAATGGGTTTTTAACAGATTTTATCCTTTTATCAAGATCTATTAGGCAAGGTTGTCCACTGTCTGCTCTTCTGTACACACTGGTTGCTGAGCCACTTGGCTTGGCGATTAGTGCAGACAGAAGAATCAAGGGTATACCTGTCATGGATGAACATCTTTTTATTTCTGACTCAAAGATTTATCAATATGCTGACGACACAACACTTGTGCTAAAGGATGAGGACAGCATTGCAAGCAGTATGGAAGTGATCAACTTTTATTGTAAAGCATCAGGTGGGAAAATGAATGTGGGCAAAACAGAGTTCCTGAGATTGGGAGGAGGAACTCTGTCAAGGACGTTACCCTTTAAAGAAGTGAAATCTGGCATGAAAATTCTGGGAGTTAGAGTAGGGCCAGATGAAAGTTTAACAACTAGAGAGAATTGGGAGGAGGTGATTGGGAAGACGAAACAGAGATTGGCTTTCTGGGAAAGGAGAAGCTTGACGCTTAGGGGAAAAATTTTAGTGCTGAATTCATTGTTTTTGTCAAAGTTGTGGTACGTCCTTGGATCGGTCTGTTTGCCAATAGCTGTGGCAAATGTTCTTAAGCGTTTAATGGTTGATTTTATTTGGCATGGTAAACCATCAAAAGTGAAGTATGAGACTCTGATTGGACCAGTGGAGGAAGGGGGGCTGGGACTGTTGGACCCCATCCTAAGGCTGAAGGCCCTAAGAGTAAAGGCTGTTAGGATTTTTTTAGGGGACGATTTTAGAGAATGGAAGGCAACCATGACATATTTTCTTAATGAAAAGTTGCACATGGGGTCTTCAGCCTTGTGGATGGGGTGGACAGACAACATGACAATTGGAGTCCCAGAGTTTTATAGGGAAGTTTTAAGGGCATGGGGTAGTTTTATTGTGAGTTTAGATGTGAAACCAATGGGGAGGGAAGCAATTTTGAATCAACCGTTGTTTTTAAATCCAAATTTAAGAATTGAAGGTGGAAATTACTGGAAGACATGGTTTAATGCAGGTTTTAGGAAGATCAGAGATCTTTTTTATGAAGTGAGGCCGGGGCTCTTGCCATTACAGGCTTTTGTGGATGAAATTATGCGAATGCATGAAGAGTATAATGTAAGGAAGGTGAAAACAGAACTGGACCTAATACTGCGTGCCATTCCAGAAGGATGGAAGGAGTACATACAGTCAAATGGAGGGGAGGGAAGGGAGGATGGAGTACAAGTCAGTTTGAAAGATGGTGGAAGAGAGTTACAAGGTCTTGTTTTAAAAAACTTTTATTTATTTTTTAGACAGCAGGCTTTTATTGCACCTACAGCAAACAAATATTGGTTGAGAGTAATTGAAGGTCTAGAAACGAAAGAGATTTGGAAGAATATACGACAAACACTGAAATGTCCAGTCTTAGAAAATTTTGACTTTTTATTGGGACATAACTGCATTTTAAACGAAATGAGACTGTTCAAAATGGGTTTTACGACAGATAACATGTGCAAAGTGTGTGGGGCTGAAAGTGAGGGGCTCAAGCATATGTTTTTTGTTTGTGAAAAATTGAAATGTTTTAAAGAGAAAATGAGACGAATACTGCTGGGTTTTGGGGAGGATGAACAATATGTGGTCAATAACTGGGAGAAAGTGTTTTTGTTTGGTGCTTTTAAAAAGGACAACAACAATAGACAAGCACTTCAAATCGTGCTAGCAGTAGCAAGGCATGCAGTGTGGGTGCGGCGAATCACAAGGAAGCAAAAGGGGGTAGAACTGGATATATGTGTTTTATTCCAAGCCAAGCTTTTAGCAATTTTAGAGTCAATGTATATATATTTTAGTGATAGAGGGGACTTGGATCTTTTTGATAAAATCTTTGTTTTTACCAATCCCTTTATAAAACAAGGAATGGGTGGTATTAAGTTGATTTTACCAAGTTGTTCTTAATGTCACTGTTTTTTATTAAGGTTTTTGTGATAGAGATGGTTTTATTTTTCTTATTTACTTTGTGGTTTTATGAGGGCAGAACATAAGTATTTTTTTGCACTTATTCTTCTATGCACAAGTGACTTTGCAGTTTCGTGCACAGATCCACGTTTTGCACAGGGTCAGCACATTAGGGCTTTTGTGATTTTGCCGTAAATGTATAAAACTGTGGGCTTAACAAGCATGGATAAAAGTTGACATAACAATGCTGTAATTTATGCTTTTCATTAAATAAAGACAAAAAAAAAAAAAAAAAAAAATCTCGTCCGATCTCGGAAGCTAAGCAGCGCCGGGCCTGGTTAGTACTTGGATGGGAGACCGCCTGGGAATACCAGGTGCTGTAAGCTTTTTTGTTTTTTGTTTTTTGACAAACATGTTTGGCCACCAACTTTAAGGGGCCCGCTTTCGCGCTCAGCCTTCGCTTACGGCCATACCACGCTGAGCACGCCCGATCTCGTCCGATCTCGGAAGCTAAGCAGCGCCGGGCCTGGTTAGTACTTGGATGGGAGACCGCCTGGGAATACCAGGTGCTGTAAGCTTTTTTTTGTTTTTTTGACAAACATGTTTGGCCACCAACTTTAAGGGGCCTGCTTTCGCGCTCAGCCTTCACTTACGGCCATACCACGCTGAGCACGCCCGACCTAGTCCGATCTCGGAAGCTAAGCAGCGCCGGGCCTGGTTAGTACTTGGATGGGAGACCGCCTGGGAATACCAGGTGCTGTAAGCTTTTTTTTTTTTTTTTTTTTGACAAACATGTTTGGCCACCAACTTTAAGGCGCCCGCTTTCGCGCTCAGCCTTCGCTTGCGGCCATACCACGCTGAGCACGCCTGATCTCGTCAGATCTCGGAAGCTAAGCAGCGCCGGGCCTGGTTAGTACTTGGATGGGAGACCGCCTGGGAATACCAGGTGCTGTAAGCATTTTTGTTTTTTGTTTTTTGACAAACATGTTTGGCCACCAACTTTAAGGGGCCCGCTTTCGCGCTCAGCCTTCGCTTACGGCCATACCACGCTGAGCACGCCCGACCTCGTCCGATCTCGGAAGCTAAGCAGCGCCGGGCCTGGTTAGTACTTGGATGGGAGACCGCCTGGGAATACCAGGTGCTGTAAGCTTTTTTGTTTTTTGTTTTTTGACAAACATGTTTGGCCACCAACTTTAAGGGGCCCGCTTTCGCGCTCAGCCTTCGCTTACGGCCATACCACGCTGAGCACGCCCGATCTCGTCCGATCTCGGAAGCTAAGCAGCGCCGGGCCTGGTTAGTACTTGGATGGGAGACCGCCTGGGAATACCAGGTGCTGTAAGCTTTTTTTTGTTTTTTTTTTACAAACATGTTTGGCCACCAACTTTAAAGGGAATCCATCCACACCATGCCTGTGTGTGTGAAACTACTGATGTACTGATGAAGCCCATCCCCCTTCACACACACAAACAGGCGAACAGTCTCGGCATTCAAGCGAAGAATCTCCGCGTTCAAGATCCAGATCCGTGTTTACAGACGCTGGGCGAATCCGTGTACCAGATCAAAGCCAGTTTCATTTTTGCCTTATGTTCGACACTAATATGTTTCATTTAAATTTAAATAACTATTAAAGTAATATTGGATGTGGTTATACCATCCTTATATTCAACAGTCAGAAGCAACAGAACCATACATGCTCATATGAAAGTGTGAAGTAGCCTTTAATTTAAGGTCTTGCTTTGGCGATGGTCTGCAGTTTTAAAAGAAAATGTACATGGGTCAGATGCAGTGACAGTTGACCTTTAATAAGCATAACATACTATACGGAACTCTTAGGGCTGAACTGGCGATATACAAAAAAACAGCCTGTAGTTCGTCAGAAAGAAGAAACAGTTATGTGTTACATAATTTGAGGAAAAAAACAGTCATGTTACGAGTAAAACTTTTTTTTTTTTTTTCAAATAACTAAATGTGATGTGTGCGTTTGATTTTTGCGTGTTGTCCAGATATATTCATTGATTTTATCAATGCAGTCCTTAACATGTTTTACATGTTTTACATTTTTAATGTTTAAGTGTGCACAGACGGCGCTGGGGCAATGCTTTTCCTCACAGAGCACATTGTGTACCTCAATGATAAAGTGCAGGCCTTTGCAAGAAAACTGGTGCATTGGAAAAAAAGAGTGGAAATTGGACGCACTGACATGTTTTCAGATATGGAGGAATTTATGGAGGAAAATGCATTGAGTGTTAAAAGCATCAAGGCGTCTCTTACTGTTCACCTTCAGTGCCTTTCAGATCACTTCCGTAGGTATTTTCCAGATCTGGATGTTTGTATGTTTTTTTTTTAAATAAAATACACAGACTTGATCAGAGATTGTGGTCACTTTTGTTTTCGCTCCATTGCTCTGTGTGTGTTAAAAGCAGCAACATTTGGCAGCAACAGCATGTCATTTGGCTCAAGGTTTATGCGAAAAGACTTTCTCCACGGTGACTTACATTAAGAGTAAATGCAGGTTTTGGCTTAACGTGGAAGATGAACTACGGGTGGCCATCTCCAAAATTAAATATATATTTTTTGCTTCGTGCACGGCTCTCATCCATCGCATTGAGTTTTTTTTCTGCATACATAACTTTATAACTGTTGCTTGTTCATAATATGTCCGTACATCAGTGGCGGCTGGTAGTCTTTGAAACAAGGGAGGCTGGCAGCTATTCCCAGATGGAAAAAATGGTTAGTTGTGGCCCACACCCTTGCCTTCGAGCAGGCCCACTCTTGGCTGGGTCCCTGGCCGAGAAATGGCCCCACACACATCTTATCTCTTATTGGTTGTTTTGGCTTTGCTCTGGCCCACACACTGTGAATCTAATATGACTGTCGTCTGAGTGTGAGCTGGGTCCCTGGCCCAGTACTGGCCCATCTATTGTGAAATGACTTATTTGTTCTTTTGGCCCAGTACTGGAACAGTATTGGCCAACACACTGTGAAATGACTTCTTTGTCCTATTGGCCTAGGACTGGCCCAGCAAGCCCACAAACTATGAAATGACTCTTATTGGTTCTTTTGGCCCAATACTAGCCAATATACTGTGACATCATATTCCAAATTTATTTAGTCCATTTCTGTTTGTAGTATTTTTTATGTAGGATATATTTTAATCTGGTATTAATAATAAGGCATATGTTGCTTTATGCAAAAGAACCACCCCCATTGCCATATTATTTGTATGAAAATTCTACCCTTCTTTCTTTTTTTAGAAAATGGTCTGTTACCCTGTCATACCAACTGGGAGTCTTCTCAAGAGACTTCAGCAGTTTCCTCTCAATAGCAAGCAGAGCAAGGTTGCTGAGTCGGCTTTGGCCCATTGTGTTACGTGTGTAGGACTTAACACGTTTCAAGCAGGAGAAGCTCCTCTCTACACCTGCAGATGTAACCCCAATTGTTGCTACTAAGGATAGCAGCTTGTAGAGCTGAGGCATTGCATGATCCAGTTCCATGTCTTTAAAAAACAGCAGGAATTCACATAGCTTACCCCTGTTGCCCTGCAAGTCGCGATCTGAATATAAGACTTGGAGTTCAGCTCTCGGTCTCCCTGAGTCAAACAAATGGACATAACCTTTCAGGACATTTTGAAATGCCTCCTCAGGAAACACCTGCCTCATTTCATCAAACTTTGCTGGGTTCAGTAATTCAAGGAAGGGCATACAGTCCAAATTTGTAAAATGCCGTGAAATCTGCTCAGTAAGATTGTCCAAAATGGCCATGTAAAGATTTCTGTAACGCTCCTGTGGATCCTGCAACTCTGGGGCTCATTCTGGGGATCAGATGTGAGGCTTGCTGCTTTTGCATAAACGGCCTTGAAAGCCTCCTCTGACCTCTTCTCCTTTACAAATGCAAGAAGACCCTCAATTCTCTGTCTACAGTACAGTACATCCATAGCCCTCTGCTGCACAATGTCAAAGACCACATCAGTTTCTGAAAAGATTTGTTCATATGTGTGCAACATGAAAACAACCTCAAAATCCTCCAGTGTCCTAATGAAGCCTTTGGCAGCACTCAGTGTGTCCTGGGGCCTCATGTACAAAACTTGCGTACGCACAAAAAAGCTCCGTACGCCACTTCCCACGCCAGAGTTCGGATGTACAGAGACTGACTTGACGTGAAAAAGTGCGGGCCTCCACGCAAACTTCATGGCTGGCGTACGCACGTTTCTAGTGCATTTGGTCAGTTGGCGGCACATAGAGGCAATGCAGCGCAACAACTTCAGGTGTACTCACTCACGAGTCATGACATAATATTGCAATTTGCGGCTAGATAAAGGTGGCTTTAGTCAGGATGCATGATTTTAAACGCACTTCAATCATGGGTTATTGTTTACACGCACAATGTGACACTGTTGGGTTAACTTTAACAGATACATAAAACTATAATAGCTATACTGGAATCAAGGAAATCGGAAGCCGCGGTAAAATCATATTCAGGGATGACTGCTTATTAAACATTGCATATTTTCAGGACGGTGGATGTCATTCATGCTAATAGATCTCCCACGAGATGTTTGTTGCTCAATTCTTGACAGTAGTATAATGAGACTAGAGTTGTTGGTGTTGCGTGGAGTAACCATAAGCCATATTTACTTGAAGTCAATCAATCAAACATTAAAGCGGAATTTGCAGCGATAGCCGGTTTTCCAAATGAAATCGTAGCGATCGACTGCACACATATTTGTCTGATCACCTCTCTTTGTTTCTCACCCCCAAATACTCACCACTCATTAACCGTGAGAAGCCATCAGTGAAAACCATCAAAGTCTGGCCGGAGGGGGTAGACTCAGTACTCCAGGACAGGTTTAAAGACACGGACTGGAGTAGGTTTGCCTCTCAGGCTACCTGTGGCTCTCATACAAACATTGACTCCTACAGCCATTCAGTACTGGACTATATCAACACCACAATTGACAGTGTTACCACGGAGAAACAGATAACCACGTACCCTAATCAGAAGCCATGGATGAACAGGGAAGTGCGCCTGCTGCTGAAAGCACGTGACAGTGCCTTTAGATCAGGAGATGCTCAGGCCTACAGTTCATCCAGAGCCAACCTGAAGAGGGGCATCAAAAAGGCCAAGCACGAACACAAGCTGAAGGTGGAGGAGCACTTTTCCCACTCTGACCCCCGACGCATGTGGCAGGGCATCCAGGCCATCACAGATTACAAGCCCAGCAACTCCTCACCGACAGAGATGACTGCATCCTTCCTTGGCGAACTAAATGACTTTTATATGCCCGGTTTGACAAGGACAACCTAGAAAAGGCTGCTAAAACGGAACACCCTGCTGACCAACAGGTCATCACACTCTTGACAACAGATGTTCACAATGCACTGAGCAGAATCAACCCACGTAAGGCTGCTGGCCCTGACGGCATTCCTGGACGTGTGCTCAGAGCGTGTGCTGAGCAGCTCGCTGGGGTCTTTACTGACATCTTCAATCTGTCCCTGGCCCAAGCAGTTGTACCAGCATGCTTCAAGACCACCTCCATAGTACCCGTGCCAAAACACTCTTCTCCGTCGTGCCTGAATGACTACCGCCCTGTAGCACTAACACCCATTGTTATGAAGTGCTTCGAGCGGCTGGTCCTGGCACACCTCAAGAACTGCCTGCCCCCCTCACTGGACCCCCACCAATTTGCCTACCGGAGCAATAGGAGCACAGAGGATGCTGTATCCACAGCACTGCACTGTGTGCTCTCCCACCTGGACAACAAGAACACTTATGCACGAATGCTGTTTGTTGACTTCAGCTCAGCATTCAACACTGTCATCCCCTCCAAGTTAATCACCAAACTTGAGGATCTTGGAATCAGTGGCCCCCTCTGCAACTGGATTATGGACTTTCTAACCAACAGACCCCAACATGTTAAGTCGGGCCACAACCTCTCTACCACCATCACACTGAACACTGGCGTGCCACAGGGCTGCGTGCTGAGCCCGTTCCTGTACTCCCTCTTCACCCATGACTGCAGGCCTATGTATGGATCCAACTCCATCGTCAAGTTTGCAGATGACACCACGGTGATCGGACTCATTACTAACAACGATGAGTCAGAGTACAGAGCAGAGGTTCAGCACCTAGCTGCCTGGTGCGCGCACAATAACCTGCTCCTCAACACCAGTAAAACCAAGGAGCTCATTGTGGATTACAGGAAGGAGAAGGGAGACACACACACTCCTATCCACATCAATGGAATGGTTGTTGAACGTGTCTCCAGCTTCAAGTTCCTGGGAACTCACATCTCAGAGAACCTATCATGGACAACTAACACCTCCAGCCTGGTCAAGAAGGCTCACCAACGGCTCTTCTTCCTGAGGACACTGAGGAAGAACCACCTGTCTGCCGATATCCTGGGCAACTTCTACCGCTGTGCGATTGAGAGCATCCTGACCAACTGTATCACAGTGTGGTATGGGAACTGCTCTGTCGCTGACCGGAAAGCACTACAGAGGGTGGTGAAAACCGCCCAACGCATCACAGGGACCCCACTACCTGCCATCGAGGATGTCCAGAGAAAGCGGTGCCTACGCAGGGCTCGTAGCATCCTGAAGGACCCCTCGCACCCCAATCATAGACTTTTCCAGCTCCTCCCCTCCAGAAGGTGCTTCAGGAGCCTTCGGACTAAAACCAGCAGGTTTAGGAACAGTTTCTTTCCTACAGCTGTTTCCCTGCTGAACTCTACCCCCCGCTGAACCTCCATGTCCTCACACTACGCCACTACGCAGCTCCCAGGCTGAGCTGTGGCGCAGGTGGTCAGGATGCTCTCGCCCCCTACCATGCCCCCCCCTCCATGCCACCACTCACACCCCCTGAACTCTACCCCCCGCTGAACCTCCTTGTCCTCCTACTACGCCACCACTCTCTCCCCCTACCATGACACCACTACCACTACCTCCACGTCCCTCTTCATCTCTCCATCTCTCCCAATGTCAGTGAACTTTACCCAATCCCCACATCCATTGGCACTCCACCCCAAAACAAAAATGTATATTGTCAATACTGTATATCTCCTGTATATCTCTGTGTTATAGTTCATCTGGTATATATCTTGTACATATTGTTCATACATTGCATATTTACTAACTTATATATTTATAGCATAACTGTATACTTGTCCATAGCCCATCATATATATTAATAGCTCTACTGTATAGTTGTTTATAGCACATCTGTTTTTATATAGCTGTTTATAGCACATCTGTTTATATCCCCCACAAAGGTTAACAACAAAGTACTCCCACATGTTCATATTGCCCTACTTATTGTACATAATTCACTACTGTCTATATTGTACATACTGCACATATCGCACTTGCTGCTCTTGCACTTCTGATTAGATGCTAAACGACATTTCGTTATCTGTATTTATACATGTGTAATGACAATAAAGTTGAATCTAATCTAATCTAATCTAATATTTATAAAGGCGCCATCTGAGGGAAAATATGCGTATGTGAACAGGAAATATTTCCATTCAATAAACGTACAAATAATATGTGATGCCCAAATGCGCCTTACAAATATCGTAGCAAGGTGGCCTGGGGCAATGACTTTCATCCGGACTAACAGCGTGGTTGGGAATAGGCTGGAAGCTGGCAGAGTGCGTAATGGGTGGCTACTTGGTAATAAATTTAACACCTAAAGTGAATGTACTGGAAAATATACACATGATGTATAGTTTATGGTGTAATTATTCTAATCACTCATAGGAGACAGCGACTTTCTTTTTCACATCCACTTTTATGTCGGACCATTTTTTTTTACATCAGCACGGCCCGTGTTTCTGACCTTACCGCACTCACTGCCTTTGCCACATTTGTCCAGGCAAGTTTTTTTGTTTTGGTGCTGATTCCGGTGGAAAGTGAACCAAACAAGATTTTGTGTCTGGCCAGGCCTCCACCTCCGAAATCAGCACATTCACCTCGCATGCCGAAAAGTTATTTTTCCTTCCTTTCTCCATATCCATTCTCTCAACGGGAGCACTACTACAGGCCTATTTATACGAATTAGCATATTCAATGTGGGGTACTTGAGGGAGGAGGCAAGGCGGAGAGTCGGGCTCGTGCATGTGCGCTGGATTTCACATGTACAAAGAGAATGTGCGTGGAAACCTGCTTACGCACGGATTGTTACATCTGAATTTTTTTGTGCGTACGCATCTTTCCAGATTTTTCGCGTACGCACAGATTCAGTAGGAAATCCACGCAAGTGTTAGCACATGAGGCCCCTTGTCTACTGTCTCGTCCACTAAAATGTTTTCAAAAGTCTGCAGGAGCTCATCATAGTTGTTTGCCACAGTGCTCAGTAACCGTGATGTGAAATTCCACCGAGTAGGAGCATTTTTGGGTAGCCGGGAGCATTCTGCAGACTCAAGAAATGCTACCCTCTTGGTGGATTTAGAAAAAAATGTGGCAAACCCAGAGAGAGACGCAAAAAACAGCCTAGATGCAGTCAAGCAATTTGCCCCGAGACAAAACCAGGTTCAGTCTATGTGCATAGCAGTGCACAAACACTGCATTTGGGGCTACTGCTTTAACTTTAGCCTGAAGGCCATTTACAGAAGAAGCCATGACAGCAGCTCCATCGTACGTTTGAGCCACAAGTTTGTCTTTGTAATTGTAGTCCTGCATGTGTTCATTTAACACATCAAAGACAGACTGGGCATCTCGTCCCTGTGAAACATCAAAAAACCCGATAAATCTCTCCTGTATTTGGCCTGCAGAATCGACAAAGCGAAGTATCACTGACAGCTGAGCATGACATGAAATGTCAGTTGTCTCATCTACTTGCCATGCAAAAAAGGGAGCAGACTGAACTTCACCTTTGATTTCATCAGTAACAGTGGCTGAAATAGCAGAAATTAAATCATTCTGGATGGAATGGGACATGCCAGAAAACACAGAAGATGACTGGAAGTGTGTGGCTAAGACAGAATGATATTTGGCTAATGTGTCAGTAAACTCTCTGTAATTCCCCTTGTTAGCAGATTCACTGCTCTCATCATGCCCTCTGAATGACAGCTCTTGACGGCCCAGCAGTGAAGTGACATCAATTAGGCGGTTAAGGAATGCCCTGTTTTTTTTCACCACTTCATTGTGTTTTGCCACCTGAATCTGAACACCTTCGTTAACTCCATGTTCTACTCTGACCTTGCCAAGACAACTTAGCCGTGCACATGCATTCACATGTTCATTGCTTGTTTCGTGTCTTTTATATGCTCTTGGGAAGTTATGCAGGTCCTCAAAGCCCACTTTTGACCAGACCACAGATCCCTGCAGTGGTTTAATCAAGAGACACGGCCAACAGTACATTCTCCTCGTCACTGTGCTTGCAGTTAGCCAACTGATCTTGTCGTACCAGGAGAGCTGAAACGAACGGTTATTTTTCCCTACCTTTTTCACTAAATCAATGTTAGGCGTTGGTCTGCCCTGCTCCTTAATCCTGATTTTTTCCTCGTAAGGAAAATTAACAAATGGCTTTGCTAAAACCAAGTCAACAATGCTAGCTGCCATTATGCACAGCTTTGCTGGCTGGCTAGTTTCCCCCCTTTACTACAGTCTGAAACAAACAAACTTTTCAAACTGAAATAACAACAGGTAGCAAACTTAATAACACTATATTTACACTTTATTTACAAAATTATGTACAAGGAAACTTCTGTAATCCAGTATAAAGAGTACGCCGAATGCAAAGACACTTCTCCCAACCTTCCTACTCTGATATCCGCATGGGACTGAGCACGAAATCCACCGTTGTCTGCCTATATCTTTTAAAAAGCTGTCAATCAAAAAAAAAAAACTGGCCGCTTCAACAATTCCTCCAATCACCACACAGAGCCTCAGCCTCCTCTAGGAAACGGTTTAGCCCGCCCTCTCCATTCACTCCCAGTGAGGCTGAGCCTCCCTGGAAGTGACGATTTTTCAGCGTTTGTCCAATAAACGTCTAGCTTTTTAGCACTGAAAGAGCGTGCCATTGAAGTCCAGTGAGGCGGGACTGGATTGTGCTGTCACTATGAAAAAAAAACAAAAAAACACTTAAGACGAACTGCGAAAACACATTGCTAAACGATTTTGCCTCCAAGTTAAAAACTTTCTGCCATGCTAGAGATTAAATAGTAATGTAAATACAGTAGTAGTAAACTATGCTTTCTCAATTATTTTTAGAGGAGGCTGAGCCTCCCTCGTTGTCTTAGAGCAATCGCCACTGCCGTACATGCTCAGCATTTTACATAAGTAGTGGTGGGGTTCTGCCTATTTGCTTTCGCTCGTAAGTTTGGTAATAAAATACACTAGCTCAAAAATTGTGTTCAGTTTTGTTTTTGCTCTACTGCCTTATATAAAACAGTAGCCTAGGACAGCAGCGTAAAACACCCACATTATTAAAGTGGGGGAGGGAGAGAGAGAGAGCGCGAAAGAGATCAAGAATGCTTGCGCGACAATGGTTGCGGGGGTCGGTCGACAGCTAAGTTCACTGCATATAAATAAGCTACGAGTACCGCTTATAAGTGATAAAACATAGTGCAGGTTATGTCCTTTTGAACTAGTTTCTTTAACTCTAACCATATTTATCGAGCAATTTGTTAATAACCAGGCCAGTGCCTTCGTCACTGCTTTGATTGGTTTTGTAAGTGGCTAACGTTAAATTGGTTTGTAATATTTTCCGAGCTCCGGGCTGTTGTGTCACGGGGTGACGGGCGAGAGGTCTCTCTGCCTCCCTCTCATCTATGGCGACGGCACCCGCACTCATAGCCGCCGCCCTGCATGTCTCGGGGCTTTAGTTGACCTGTGTGTATTGTGCTACTGAAAGTATTTCCTTTTGCTGTGCTGTGGACGCCAACTAGCCAACTGCCAGCTGCTCCAGCGCCCGAGAAGGAAATGAATGGACGAGAATTGTTTCCGTTGTGTGTGCGCAACCAAATAAACTTGTTGTTTGATGGTCTGTGGTAAAACCAATTTCAGCCGAGTAACGCTGGCCGGATTACTGACCTGTTATACCAATAGAATAAGCAATCCTCCTAAATGCAGTCGTTTAATATTCACCTAAACTACAGAGTACAGCAATATAAATCCACGCCAATGTGCTTGAGAGGCCACGCATTTAGATTGACATAACATAACTCCATTCGGTCTCGACACTGCACATGTATTTACTAACTCCCTCCTGCACGACCAGTCAGTGCATTCAGTGAACAACCCAGCAAATTCGCAAGAAGTATAAAAAACTATGTGTAAAAAAAGTCATGGTTTAACACACCAATTCATCTGAATTGTTTTACTCAAGCGAACTAAATTCTACATTCTCTGTATGTCTTGTATTTGGCTGGTGACATTTAAATTGCCCACCGAGATGCTCTGGATTAAATAACCCCTTGTCAAATTATTTGAAACAAACAAATGACTAGGCATATAGCATTGCCCTGTGTCATTTGAGGATACTTTTTATGGAGTTTCGCAGTGCTGAAATGTGCAGCTGCCGACATGAAATCAACACTTCTCAGTGTCTCCTTAACTTGCCTTGTGCCTCGTAACGGTGTTCTCCGCGGTGACTTGTGTCAAGCCAATAGGTCAAAATCACTTGATTTTCTGTCAAATTCATATATAGCCTATTTGTTATTTCCGACCATTTGGGCTGAAGTTAGTAGTACTGTTGGATTAAAACAAGACTTTTCTTCCTTTAGCAACCTTTGCCATCGTTAAACAAAAGTAATGCAATATAGATGACCTAGCTCATATTTGACTGATAAAAATTGTGTCATTCTCCTTCACTGTTGCTTGAATATGGTCTCTGGTAAAACAAAATAACATGTGAAAACATGACCATATGGCAAAGATGATGCATGTAGAGGAAATTATATTCTTATAAATCCATAACTTTGTTTTGACATCCTAACGTTGTTCTCCGCAGCATTGTGTTTTAAAGGCAGAGCTCCCAATGTGTTTCTGAGTTAAGATAGCTTTCTTTAATTTTAATTTTGATCAACGTCTTGAAATAAGTTATCAACTTAATAAAATAATGGACATGTAACAAATTGTTTTTCCATCTGTAAAAGCTCATGTTTTAAGTAATACTAACCTCCTGAATTATTTTTAGAGTGGTGTCAAGTGGTTCAAATACAATAGGCCACTATACCATTTGTTGTGTAATAAAGGCAGCGCTCCCAAGTGCCACCTGGTGGTTGTTTGGGTACATTGCAGGTCCGGAGAAAATAGGCTGTGTAAATCTCACGAGAATCTCACGAGATTCCTTCTGAGAACTGAGAATCGGGAAAGCTAACCATCTGTACACACATATTTTTATTTTTTAAACCTGTTACACAACCATGGTACCATTTGAAAGTGCTTTTCCGGTTCTTTCCACAGCTGACTGTTTTTTTTTTTAGCAAAACCTATCGTGGAGATATTCAAGCCGGATTAAAGAGTGCTTTTTTCTCAGCGGCTCCCCCTAGTGTCTCCAAGTAAAAGTACACTCGTAAAAATGGACCGTTTTCCCTTCCCCTCACCCAGTGCATGTGTTTTCAACTCAACAGAGTAACTGGTGAATACAAAAGTAGTCATGTCCAGCAGGGTAAGTAAATATAGAATTTCTTAAGAATTTACCGTGATCCTGCTTCTCATAATGTTCAAGGCTTTGTGAGTCTGAAGGTGCCGGGACAGACACCCAGATACTGCAAGCGGTCAAGAAAGTCTTCATTCGCCTGGTAATGATTCATTTAAGCATCTCCCGACTTATGAAGATGATTAAATCACCCTACAAAGTTGCATAGTGCTGCTTTAAACGAGCTTTGCTCTCGCCTGCATACACTCATACAGCTTTGCAAAATAAACACACAACTAAGAAAGCGAGAGAGTGAGGGAGGGAGATGCAGAGAGAGAGCGAGGGAGGGAGGGAGAGAGAGAGATGCAGAGAGAGAGCGAGGGAGGGAGGGAGAGAGAGAGATGCAGAGAGGGAGTGAGGGAGAGAGTGAGGGAGAGAGAGAGCAAGGGAGGGAGGGAGAGAGAGAGATGCAGAAAGAGAGAGGGAGTGAGGGAGGGAGAGAGTGAGCGAG
>CM050216.1:39943742-39951242 GCA_027475355.1 Coilia nasus | reverse complement strand
AGGACACACACACACACACACACACTCATAAGGACATGACTAAGGACACACACACACACACACACACTCATAAGGACATGACTAAGGACACACACACACACACACACTCATAAGGACATGACTAAGGACACACACACACACACTCATAAGGACATGACTAAGGACACACACACACACACTCATAAGGACATGACTAAGGACACACACACACACACACTCATAAGGACATGACTAAGGACACACACACACACACACACTCATAAGGACATGACTAAGGACACACACACACACACACTCATAAGGACATGACTAAGGACACACACTCATAAGGACATGACTAAGGACACACACGCTCATAAGGACATGACTAAGGACACACACACACACACACACACACTCATAAGGACATGACTAAGGACACACACACACACACTCATAAGGACATGACTAAGGACACACACACACACACACACTCATAAGGACATGACTAAGGACACACACGCTCATAAGGACATGACTAAGGACACACACTCATAAGGACATGACTAAGGACACACACACACACTCATAAGGACATGACTAAGGACACACACACTCATAAGGACATGACTAAGGACACACACACACACTCATAAGGACATGACTAAGGACACACACACACACACACACACACACACACTCATAAGGACATGATTAAGGACACACACACACACACACACACACACTCATAAGGACATGACTAAGGACACACACACTTGTGAGACCATAATTGTCTCTGTGGAACTGCAGTCTAGTTTAGGACGCGTGCGATGTTACAAGGGCGTTGCCATGGTTACCTTGTCCAGAATGAGCACCGTGTGACCCACAGGCTCCGCCCGTTTGTCCAGTTTGGCCGCCGCCCTCTGGAGGAGGACACTCGCCCCCTGCTCAAGCCCCGCCCCTTCCACCAAGCTGTACAGATCTAAGCAGGACAGCAGAGGAGCAGCAGACAGTACCACCTGGAACACACACACACACACACACAGATATACACATACATTATAGATACACACACACATACACTATAGATATACACACACACATACATTATAGATACACACACACACACACATTATAGATACACACACACACACACACACACACCAGGTACAGTGTGAGCGTTATGTGTCGCATATGTGCCTAAAAACAAGACGTTGTATTCATGACGTTAAATACGCCACAATGAGAAGGTGAAAATCAAAACAGAGGGGAAACCAGTTCCAAAAATGGAAAAACTGAATGGTAAGGTCAGTGTGTTTAACACCACATGTATGGCTAACTGCTAGTGTTACGTCAATCGTCTATACTGCTGGCCTTGCCTGTTGGTAGGGAAATGTCAAACATAGTCTGGGCAGGGATTTAGTGACCTTAAAAATTTGGACAGGGCCACCAAGCGTCACGACAAGTGCAACTACCACGTTGGAGCAGCTATTCGCCTGAAATTGCTAGGAAGCGTGCCAGTTGATCAACTTGTGGATGAGGGTGCCCGGTTGCAAGTGGCTCAGCACAATGCTAAAGTGCGTCGTAATAGGGATACACTAAAGCGTTTGATTGATGCGACGGCGTATTTGGGCATGCAGGAGCTGGCTTTTAGGGGACGGGATGAAGGGCCAAATTCAGATAGCAAGGGCAACTACAGGGAGTTGGCTGAACTGATAGCAAGGGCAACTACAGGGAGTTGGCTGAACTGATAGCAAGGGCAACTACAGGGATTTGGCTGAACTGATAACAAGGGCAACTACAGGGAGTTGGCTGAACTGATAGCAAGGGCAACTACAGGGAGTTGGCTGAACTGATAGCAAGGGCAACTATAGGGAGTTGGCTGAACTGATAGCAAGGGCAACTATAGGGAGTTGGCTGAACTGATAACAAGGGCAACTATAGGGAGTTGGCTGAACTGATAACAAGGGCAACTATAGGGAGTTGGCTGAACTGATAGCAAGGGCAACTATAGGGAGTTGGCTGAACTGATAGCAAGGGCAACTATAGGGAGTTGGCTGAACTGATAGCAAGGGCAACTACAGGGAGTTGGCTGAACTGATAACAAGGGCAACTATAGGGAGTTGGCTGAACTGATAGCAAGGGCAACTATAGGGAGTTGGCTGAACTGATAGCAAGGGCAACTATAGGGAGTTGGCTGAACTGATAACAAGGGTAACTATAGGGAGTTGGCTGAACTGATAGCACGATACAACAATTTGCTTACAGAGCAGCTGCAGTCTTCTGGTGTTTTCAGTGGCATATCCAGGGGCATTCAGAATGACTTGATCTGTGCAATAGCCACCTCCATCAAAGACAAAATTGCTAAGGAATTAGACATGGCTCCATTGTTTTCCTGGCAAGTAGATGAGACCATTGATGTAAGCTGTCATTCCCAGCTCTCAATTATGATGAGGTTCGTTGACAACTAGGGCGTGATTCAAGAACGTTTTCTGGTGTTTTTTGATGTGTCGTGTGGGCGAAATGCACAGTCCTTGTTCGAGTTTGTGCAGTCAGAGATGTCGGGGTACAACTTTGCTGAGAAGTTGGTTGCACAAATGTACGATGGTGCTGCAGTGATGCCCTCGGCTCTTAATGGTCTGCAGGCTAAAGTGAGAGATTGCTCCGGCTGCAACATTTGTTCACTGCTATGCACACCGCCTGAATCTGGTCCTGAGTGAGGGTGTTAAGTCAGTCCCAAAAGCACGAGTCTTTTTTGCTCATCTGGGTGGGTTCACGTCGTTCTTTTCAAAATCAAGCGCGATAGTGACGCTACTTGAGGAATCTGATTGAGCGAAAATGCCCAAGAATGCTCCGACGCGTTGGAATTTCTCCTCCAGGGTCGTGAATACCATCGCCGGTACTCATGAGAAACTAGTTGACACGTTCACCCGAGTGGTAGAACATCCTTCAATGGATGATGAAACCACTCGATTGGCGGATGAACTCGAACTCTTCTAATTTTGCCTTCAGTCCATGTTCTTACTTTTTACTTTCGAGGAACTGTTTGCCCAAACTGGCGTTTTATTTAACATACTGCAACACAAAGCCATGGATGTTGCCTTCTGTAAGCGGCGCATAAAGAGCTTCATGCAGTTGCTTGATGAGCTGAGGTCAGATGGGGCTTTTAAAAAAACGTACAGCAAAGCTGCCAGTCTCACAGAAGACCATGAATTAGGTCATAGCAGAAAGAGAAGGCAGGGTGAGCAGGACCACTGCCAGGTGTACAAAATGCTGTATCACTCAGTGCATGCAGCATCAGGGCCCAACTCACACAGCGCTTTCAGCAGCTTGACTGTTTGCATTTCATGGAGCTTTTAGACTTCGAAAAATTTGAGTCATTTAAAACAGAATTCCCTACCCATGCACTGTCCAACTTGTCAGAGACATGTGGCAATTTCTTTGATGAGGCTAAGATGAAGGTGGAACTGCAGCATACTGCATCACTCTGTGATCAGCTTCATGAAGTCAAACAGGCTTGATGAGGCAATGTCTGAGGTGTACAGACTAATGTGTCTGATTGCCACCATTGGTGCCACCTCAGCAGGAGTCGAGAGGAGCTTCTCATGCCTGAAGCGCATAAACAGTTTCACCAGAAACACCGTGGGACAGGAGAGATTGAAAAATTTAGCAATCATTTCAATTGAAAGGAGGATTCTCAAATCTCTCCAACAAGATCCCCAGTGGTATGAGCAAGTCATTGATAGATTTGCCACCCAGACATCCAGGAGACTTGACTTCTTTTTTAAATGAATTTCAGTATTTATTTAAATGCCTTAAATTTGGCACAGCCCATTCAACCACTAAATTCACCAGTTTGGCAATTCTAGCACTTACTGTCATCTGCAAAATCATTTCTGCCACTTTTACAATATTGCAGTGTAAAGCACTGAAGACAACTGACATTACCACAAACAAACTATACTTACTACACTGTACGGTGTTTCCCATGCTGACATGCGTCCTCAAAAAAAAAAAAAAAAAAAAAAAAAAAACAATTTAGTGCTGTAACATGCACCTCAGGTCTTTTTACAGAGCTTGGCTTTGCAAACCACACAGAGCAAGCACCAAGACATCTTCCTGGTTTTGTAATTCTTTCTCTCTCTTTCTCAAACATCCCCTCATCTATTCCCCTTTACCGGCTCATTCACCCACCTGACCACTTCACCCCCTGTCCTCCCACACACACACACACACACACACACACACACACACACACACACACACACACACACACCTGCAGCATGGGCGGAGTTATGGTGCTGGAGCTGAAGAGGGGCGTGAGGTTACTTACACACACACACACACACACACACACCTGCAGCATGGGCGGAGTTATGGTGCTGGAGCTGAAGAGGGGCGTGAGGTTACTTACACACACACACACACACACACCTGCAGCATGGGCGGAGTTATGGTGCTGGAGCTGAAGAGGGGCGTGAGGTTACTTACACACACACACACACACACACACACACACACACACACACACACACCTGCAGCATGGGCGGAGTTATGGTGCTGGAGCTGAAGAGGGGCGTGAGGTTACTTACACACACACACACACACACACACACCTGCAGCATGGGCGGAGTTATGGTGCTGGAGCTGAAGAGGGGCGTGAGGGTTTTGAGCTCCTCTGAGAGGGCGGGGTCATCGGTGAGGGGGAGGAGCAAACATCGCCACAACCCCAAACACTCCTGCATATGCTCCAACAGCCTCTGAGAGAGAGTGAGAGAGATGGAAAGAGAGAGACAGAGATAGAAAGATAGATAGATGGAGAGAGAGAGAGACAGAGACAGACACAGAGATAGATAGATATAGAGAGAGGGGGACAGAGAGAGAGAGAGAGACAGATATAGATATAGACAGAGAGAGAGATAGACAGATAGAGAAAGACAGAGATAAACAGAGAGAGAGAGATGGGGGGGGGGGGGGGGGGGGTGGTGAAACAGTGCTGCAGACACACACATGATGCAGAACTACACAAGGGTATTTGCACCTCTCCTACAATTCTGAGTTTGATAGACTGTTATCCTGTAACAGGCATATGAAAATACAGCATAGGAAGCGTTAGTCAGCTAGAATGCTAAATTAGTTTGCTAATCTGAAAGTGTGTCTCTTTAAAGGAGAACTTTGGTGTAAAATGAAAATTGGCATCGTTTGTCCCAGAAGGCTAACAATGGAAGTTGTAGGTGCCCTTAGACTAAGTATGACGACTACGCTATTTTTAAACCATTAAAACAGCTCGAAGAAACTCCACACTCCATCGGTAGTACAACAAAGGCCATGACATTAAAAACGAGGCACTGAAAACTTTGTAAATGTACACAACATTTATGAATAAAACAGTTTTGATAGGCAGTACACCTTGCTGTAGTTTCTCGTTGCTGCCATGATCAAAGTCCGCACAAGTCGATTGACGAACACGAACCAGCAGGAAGAATAGGAGGAGAGGTAGTACAATCAACTTGTTTGGACTTTCATCATGGCGGCGACAAGAAACAACTGCAAACTACTGCTTGTAAGAACAGTTTTTTAAATAATCGTTGTGTACATTTACAATATTCTCAGTGCTTTGTTTTGAATGCCAGAGTCTTTGTTGTACTACCGATGGAGTGTGGAATTTCTTCGAGCTGTTTTAATGGTTTAAAAATAGCGTAGTCGTCATGGTTCATCTAAGGACACCTACCAGTTCCATTGTTAGCCTTCTGGGACAAACGATTAAAAATAGTTAAACTCTGAATGCAACAGGCTAAATCAATTTTGCTCCTCAGTACACATAACTCGGTATGATGTTTTAACATGCCAATTTTCATTTTACACTGAAGTTCTCCTTTAAACTAACCTCTAAGTTTAGAGAAAATATAGTTACATGGGCAACTGTGTTTGTAATGAACATCGTCTGTTGTGAGAAATTCATTTTGTCTGTTTCGAATTGTTTTTTTTCGTATGGCACAGTGATTTTCAGATCTCCTATGGCTGGTAGTGTTTAACAACAGCCTATCAGCATCAAGTTTACCACAGGCCAAAAGCTGAACTTTTTCAGGGTACTCAACCCTCTTTGTGCTTTGTTAAATAAAAATGTTTAATAAAAAAAATTGTCTTATTTCAACTCAATTGTGGTTAATCACTATGAAAATATAAAATGTTTTCCTGGATACCACCTTTGAAATTAACCAAAAACGGTATGTAATCTGCAGGGATTGTAGTGAAAACAGTAAAGGGTAAAAGTGTGATTTCACTGGGTCCTTTAAAGGAGATTTCAAAATATCGAGATATATGTTGTATATTGCAAAATGGAGAAAATATATCGGAATATTCATTTTTTCCCATATGTGTGTGTGTGTGTCTGTGTGTGTACCTGCATGCGTGAGTCAAGACTCCTCCTCCCCTCCCACCACTGACGCTTCTCCGTCACCCCGTACAGCTGCTTCTGCTCCTCCAACACCGCCTCTAGCTCTGACACACACACACTCACAGAGTGCTGCTCACACACACACACACACACGCACACACACGCACGCACACGCACACACACACAGAATATACACATTAGTGTGTGCTGCTCCAACACCGCCTCCAGCTCTGACACACACACTGCTGCTCACACACACACACACACACACACACACACACACACAGTGCTGCTCTCTCTCTCTCTCTCGCACACACACACAGACACACACACACAGTGCTGCTCTCTCTCTCTCTCTCTCTCTCTCTCGCACACACACACACACACACACACACACACACACACATACAGTGTTGCTCTCTCTCTCTCACACACACACACTGCTGCTCTCTCTCTCTCTCTCACACACACAGTGCTGCTCTCTCTCACACACACACACACACAGTGCTGCTCTCTCTCACACACACACACACACACAGTGCTGCTCTCTCTCTCTCACACACACACACACAGTGCTGCTCTCTCTCTCTCACACACACACACACAGTGCTGCTCTCTCTCTCTCACACACACACACACACACACACACACACACACACACACACACAGTGCTGCTCTCTCTCTCGCTCTCACACACACACACACACACACACACAGTGCTGCTCTCTCTCTCTCTCTCACACACACACACAGTGCTGCTCTCTCTCACACACACACACACACACACACACACACACAGTGCTGCTCTCTCTCTCGCTCTCTCACACACACACACACACACACACACACACACAGTGCTGCTCTCTCTCTCGCTCTCTCTCACACACACACACACACACACACACACACACACACACACACACACACACACACAGTGCTGCTCTCTCTCTCGCTCTCTCTCACACACACACACACACACACACACACACACAGTGCTGCTCTCTCTCGCTCTCTCACACACACACACACACAGTGCTGCTCTCTCTCTCGCTCTCTCACACACACACACACAGTGCTGCTCTCTCTCTCGCTCTCTCACACACACACACACACACACAGTGCTG
>CM050216.1:39928742-39938742 GCA_027475355.1 Coilia nasus | reverse complement strand
GCAACTACACCGTATTTCTGTGTTCATAAGCAATTTAGTGTGCGTCTTACCCACTCCACAATGTGTGTGTGTGTTCTTACCCACTTCAGTGTGTGTGTGTGTGTGTTTACCCATTCCAGAGTGGGTAACCCATGGCCTGTATGTCAGTATGTTTTCTTACCTGCTCCAGTGTGTGTGTGTACGTGCATTTTCTCACCTGCTCCAGTGAGTGTGTGTGAATGTGTGTGTTCTCACCTCCTCCAGAGAGTGTGTGAGCGAGGACCGTTTGTCCGACGGCCTTCCTGATGTCAGTCATGTGACCACGCCCCGTTTCTGCATCAAGGTCCCGCCTTAGTATTTCACAGCCATCTGGAGCATCCACACCATCACCTGGGTCAACACACACACACACAGGCATTGAGTCCCCTTCATCAGCCCCTGACACACACAGTGATTTATTCAGGTAAGAAATAGTGATTTATTCAGGTAAGAAATAGTGATTTATTCAGGTAAGAAATTGTGATTTATTCAGGTAAGAAATTGTGATTTATTCAGGTAAGAAATAGTGATTTCTTCAGGTAAGAAATTGTGATTTATTCAGGTAAGAAATTGTGATTTATTCAGGTAAGAAATAGTGTCCCAGCAGTGTGTTTCTGTCACAAAATACCACAATCACCTTCCAATGCAAAACAGGCTTCTGGAAAACTAGGAACCCTTTACAATTTTGAGAGCAAACATATTAAAACAAGATGTGGAAATATTCAAGTCGTCAGACAGTAATTAAATTAAATATTTACAAAACAAAAAGCTGAACTACAAATATGCTGTGGCGATGGGTGTCATGAGCAGGATATATCTCACACACACCTGCATCATTGTCTGACAGGTGGAGGAGCTCGAAGCTGTGGTCTCCTTTCAGGTCCTCTTCGTCTATGACGGCGCAGAGCACCTCCACGTCCTCCTCGCATGCTGAGCTCTTCTTAGGCCGGCCCCTTCGTGGGCGTGGCTCAGCCTGTGTCACACCCCCCTCCGCAATCAGCTCATCTGATTGGCTCTTCCCACAGCTCGGCTTCTGGGTGGGCGGGGCCTTCTGAGCGGCACGCGCTTTCCTGGATACCTGCGTCGAGCGCTTCTTCACCTCAGCCACAGGGGGCGCCTCTGAGTCTGAACTACTCTCATCACTGAAGATCATCTACACACACACACACACACACATACAGTGGTCCCTCGTTATTCGCGGGAGTTACGTTTTAAAAATAACCCTCAATAGGCGAAATCCGCAAAGTAGTCAGCTTTATTTTTTACAATTATTATAGATGTTTTAAGGCTGTAAAACCCCTCACTACACTTATACACTTTTCTCAGACAGGCAAAGTTCACACTTGCAAACATACAGCACTTCAGAGTCACAAAGCAAGCGGTGGAAGATTTATGTACATTTTACAAGTTGAGCGCATTCTGTACTGTACAGGAGATTGCATGCACAAAAAAAATCTGCGAAACAGTGAGGCCGCGAAAGGTAAACCGCGATATAGCAAGGGAGCACTGTACACACCTCTGAGAAAGACAGACTCAGAGAAGTAAAGCTTGTGTTTACCTTAATTCGGCAGCGTTTGGTACGTGTGTGCGTTTACTTTGAATGGGCAGCGCTTGGTGTGTATGTGCATTTGTGTGTGTGTGGTGTGTATACTTTGAATCGGTAGCACTTGTGTGTGTGTACCCTAAACTGGCAGCGTTTAATGCGTGTGTGTGTATATGTGTGGGTCTGTGTGTGTGTATGTGTACGTGCATGTGTGTGCGCATACCTTAAATCGGCAGCGTTTAATGTGTGTGTGTGTGTGTGTGTGTGTGTGTGTGTGTGTGTGTGTGTGTGTGTGTGTGTGCATACCTTAAATCGGCAGCGTTTAATGTGTGTGTGTGTGTGTCTGTGTGCGTGCATGTGTGTGCGCATACCTTAAACCGGCAGCGTTTGGTGCATGTGTGTGTGTGCATACCTTGAATCGGCAGCGTTTAAGGCGTGCGAGTGTGTGCGTGCGTGTGTGTGCGTATACCTTAAACCGGCAGCGTTTGGTGCATGTGTGTGTGTGTGTGCGCGCGCATACCTTAAACCGGCAGCGTCTGGTGCATGTGTGTATGTGTATACCTTGAATCGGCAGCATTGAAGGCGTGTGTGTGTGTGTGTGCGCACATACCTTAAACCGGCAGCGTTTGGTGCGTCTGGGGGCTGGAGGGGCTTTGGGGGCGGGTGCTTCTGTGGGCGAGGTGTCCTCGTAGATCTGGAAGCCCCTCCCACTGGCCTGGAAGCCCCTCCCACTGTCCTTGTGGGCGGGTTTGAGGCCGGTTGTGACGGGGACCGAGCGCTCGGGCAGGGGGCGTGTGTTCCTGCGGGGGCGTGTGTGCGAGCGGTCTGGGCTGTCCACCGAGAAGTCAAACACACTGAGGGCGGAGTCTGGGGGTGGGGGCCGCGAGCGGGGGGCCCGCGGAGTTTTGAACGCAGAGAAGCCGAGGGGGGGGTTGGAGGCGGAGCTAAGGGCTTTGGAGGCGGCGCTAAGGGGTTTGGGGGTGGAGCTGAGCGTGACAGACGGCGTGCTCTTAGTCTTGCTGGCAGGCATCTTGGGCGCGGCTCTCTGGGCGACCTCCTTGCCGCGCGGCGCCATCCGGGCTCTGGGCTTGGTTTTGGGGGGGTTCCAGCCCCACGCCCCCGAGAACAGCTCCTCCAGGGACACCCCCTGCTTGGCCACTATCGCTAGGCAACAGGCCACGCCCCTCAGGGCCAGGAGCTCCGCCTTGAGCGCCAGCAGCTCCGCCCACATGTGACCTCTGGGGGTCGCAACCTTTAACCCCTTCTCCAGCAGCTCCCAGAGCTGGGGGCTGGCCTGGGGGTCGCGTCCCATCATGCCCTCTGCCTGTCCAAGGAGTGCCCGTGCCACGGCCACCCTGACGTGCGGGTGTGTGTGCGTGTGTGCGCGCGCGTGCGTGTGTGTGCTGGGCGCTCCCAGGCTGCTGAGGCCCCTGAGCAGGGTGTGTGAGAGGTGCTGGCAGCGACGCAGGGACAAGTGGTAGAGGCGCGAGGCTGCGCGAGTGTGTGTGTGTGCGCGAACGGCAGGCTTGGACTTGCCCTGTGTGTGGGAGGACAGCGCGGCCGAGACCAGCGCCCAGCTCACACACACGCGGCCCAGCGTCACGTCGGAACACACCAGACACACACACTCCTCGCCGTGGCTCAGGCTCTTCAACCAATCAGACTGCTGCTTCAGGGGAGGGGAGGAGCCCTGTACACTGCCCACACCCACTCCTTCAACCAGGATGCGCGGGATTGGACAAGAGGACAGGAAGACCTCCATGTTGCTGTTAGGCTCCTCCCCCTGTGGCTCTGTGGGAGGGGCCTGGTGGCCAGTCGGCAAGATGCCTTTGCGAGGATGGAGCTTCACGTCACAGTGAGGCTGTCCTGATGAATCTACACACACACACACAGACACACACACACACACAGACAGTTAGGCTGTCCTGAGCAATCTACACACACACACACACAGTTAGGCTGTCCTGAGCAATCTACAAACACACACACACAGTTTGGCTGTCCTGAGCAATCCACACACACACACAGTTAGGCTGTCCTGAGGAATCTACACACACACACATACACACACACACACACACACAGTTAGGCTGTCCTGAGCAATCTACACACACACACACACACACACATACACACACAGGTAGGCTGTCCTGAGCAATCTACAAACACACACACACAGTTTGGCTGTCCTGAGCAATCCACACACACACAGTTAGGCTGTCCTGAGGAATCTACACACACACACGCACACACAGTTAGGCTCTCCTGAGCAATCTACACACACTAGGGATTTGACTTTTGCTCAAAAATCATATTCGAAGTTTGTTTGTTTATGAATATTATTATTAATATTTTGACCATTGAGTGCCGTCAGTAAGACCTATATTGCAGTAGTCTGGGTGTGCCCATACTGCCTGTGACGCTGCATTTGCATTTTGCGCGCAATTCAGTCTGGCCACCCTATACAGGCTACTACTTTTTGTTTGGATCAAGCAGTTCCTTTTGCTGCGTATATGTCAGAGAACAGAGGGGTGTGATTGGTTTAAGATTAGTCCAGTAGCAAACAGAGGCATTTGAAAGAGGCGGGTTAAGCCCGCCTTTTGAGAAATGGGTTTACAACACAGCTTGGCCAGACCAATGCTCGAAGAGCATTGACAAGTCGCGATAGCCAGGCTAATATTGCAGGGCTCTAGACTAACTTTTGGCACTGGTTGTACTGGTACGCCTAACTTTTTTTCTTGGGTGCACAAGCACAAAAGTTAGGTGCACACAGATTTTTGATCCCGCAGTTAGGTGCACACAGATTTTAACACCGCAGTTTTACAGGTTCATTTTTTTAATTACTGTCCATATAGGCAATATAGACTTGTAAATAATTAACTCAGAATCAGGTAAACATAACTTTCCTTACTAAAAACAGAATTGTATAAGACAGGTAACCTACTGAAAACAGGTGAGCCTGTTTAAAATGCTTAACAAAGATCAAATGTAAACTTTAAAAATCTCGATGAATAAAAGAAAATCTTATTTATAAATGGAAATGTTTTAAGGCCCAACATCTCATTAACACCCTAAACTGCTGCCTGCCGCTGAAAGGCGGCGGGGAGAGGTGGCACTTGGGCAATATTCATTTCATTTGGGCACTTCGGCAATATTCACTTCATTTCATTTTGTACAAAGATGTGATGTGATTCAAAATGAAATTAAGTACGAGGGGCTAGTTTACCAGGCTACTCGGGCAGTGCATTTATCGCGGCATGTAGTGTGCTGTATAGATGCGTTGTGCTTTATCAGTGTTTCGATTCGAAATGTATTACAACCAGTCAAATGCACTATTGCTGGCCATGGTCTTCCCGCACTCTTTACAGTAAATGCAGTGCATTATATTATCGATTTTACTATATCTTAGCCAGGGAAAGTGGTCAAGCCACTCTCTCCGAAATGTATATACAGTGGTCCCTCGCTATATCGCGGTTTACCTTTCGCGGCCTCACTGTTTCGCTGATTTTTTTTGTGCATGCAATCTCCTGTACAGTACAGAATGCGCTCAACTTGTAAAATGTACATAAATCTTCCACCGCTAGCTGTGTGACTCTGAAGTGCTATATGTTTGCAAGTGTGAACTTTGCCTGTCTGAGAAAAGTGTATAAGTGTAGTGAGGGGTTTTACAGCCTTAAAACATCTAATAATAATAATTGTAGAAAATAAAGCTGACTACTTCGCGGATTTCGCCTATTGCGGGTTATTTTTAGAACGTAACTCCCGCGAATAACGAGGGACCACTGTACTCTTCCCTTTCTGGTTTCAGTGGACCCTGGCTCGGAGTCGATCGAACCAGGGCTTGAAATAACCTGGGATGTTGTCGATGATGGCTCCGTGTCAGAACATTGGTCCTGATTTTCTGCGGTCTCCGACCTTAACTTAACGAAGAATTTGTCAATTGTTCTTTTCATTGTTGTTCATCTCCTCATCCGCGACGCATGCACTCAATTTGTCTGACTAGCCTAGGCTATTCACCTGCTGCCTGCAGCACATGCATTTACAAACGTAGACACGTACAGGGACATCTACACCATAGCCAATCAAAGAGAGGTCCCGCCTTTCGCTATATCTGATTGGTTTAGACCACGATATACGGCCCTTATGTGTATCTGTTGTTGAACCACCGGGAGACTTGTTAACTATTTTTTTAATAATATTTTATAAAACGCCCTCGAACGGCGGGTTGCACAAGTGCAACCTCAATTTTTTTTTAGTCGCACATTTAAGAAATTAGGTCGCGTGGGCGACCAAATTGGTTGCACTTTAGAGCCCTGTATTGGTATCAAACTTACGTTGGTAGCTGGAACCAGCTGGAATCTGAATTAAAAACAACGTTTACACGCAAACATATTTACAAAAAATAATACCCATAACAGATTCGAATATTAAGGGCTGCCATTCGAATATCTCTAATTTTGTTAATATTCGATTTATATTCGAATAACGAAGTTCGGAGTCAAAGCCCTAACACACACACACAGTTAGGCTGTCCTGAACAATCTACACACACACACACAGTTAGGCTGTCCTGACCAATCTACACACACACACACACACACAGTTAGGCTGTCCTGAGCAATCTACAGACACACACACACAGTTAGGCTGTCCTGAGCAATCTACACACACACACACACACACACACACACACAGTTAGGCTGTCCTGAGCAATCCACACACACACAGTTAGGCTGTCCTGAGCAATCTACACACACACACACACAAACCCACAGTTAGGCTGTCCTGAGCAATCTACACACACACACAGTTAGGCTGTCCTGAGCAATCTACACACACACACACACACACACCCACAGTTAGGCTGTCCTGAGCAATCTACACACACACACACACACACCCACAGTTAGGCTGTCCTGAGCAATCTACACACACACACACACACAGTTAGGCTGTCCTGAGCAATCTACAGACACAGTCATGCTCACATAACGAATCTGAGCACACCATGATGAATTTGCATGTGTGCGCACACCCACAGTTCACACAATTCAGTTATGCCCATCTACACACACACAAACAAACCATTACGCTGCCCTGAGGAATCTACACGCACACACACAAAGAAATCATTATGCTGCCCTGAGGAATCTACACACACACACACACAAGTTAACACAGTTTAGGCCACTTGAAGAATCTACACACACACACAAACACACACTGTAGCTAGCTGATGGTTAGTCAGAATGTGTTCCCATAGCACCCTCATGACGCATAACTACCACAGTGTGTGTGTGTGTGTGTGTCTCACCTGTGCAGGACTCCAGAAGGTTTTTGACCCTCTGCAGATCCAGAGCACTCTCCTCCGTTGCTCCCTTCAGGAATTCCACCTCTGCCTTACACACCAGCAACTCAGCACAGCTACACACACACACACACACACACACACACACACACACAGAATTACTAAGTGCACAAAGGCCAGCAGTGTGAGAGCCAACATGGAGTTAGGGCCTGACATGGCTGCAGGATAACAGCACAGTTACACAGTTAAGGCCTGGATATACTCGCCGTGCGCAGTGGTGCGCGCGCAAAAGTGACGTCAAAATGACGTCAGTGCACATCTGGCGCGGCGTTCTCAAGTGCATAGTTGCCGTGTCTGCACCTCCGATTTTTTGTAACTTGCACGCGGCAGCCCCATTGAAAACAATAGGCAATGGCTAGTCTGGTTTCAGCTAACTTTAGCCTAGTAACTACCAGCCTAAACATGTATTTTCCATTGCTACAAATCAGCTAATATTACTGGAAACTCACAAGAAATACAAACACTGACTAAAAACTTGTAGGATTTTGTTCAGTTTTATCCACAAACCAAGTGCAAACCTGCAGTTTGTTTATTAAGCTAACTTTTTGCCTTATCCTATCATCACTCATAAGGTCTTATAAAGCTGAAAACACTGTAAATATACACACTGACTCAAACCTTTTTGGATTTATCCAGTTTAATTCCCAAATCATGATGTAAACCTGCAATTCAGTCATGTTTCACTCCTCTGACACGCAAGGTTCCCGAACTACTGTGGCATTTGACACCTCTGACGAGGAGAAGATTGCCGTGTGTGTTGAATGAAGTATATATGGGCGTGCGGCGCTGTGACGTCACTTTTGCGCGCGCACTTCTGCATGCGGCGAGTATACACCTAGCTTTACACACACACACACACACACACAGTCTTACTGGTTTAGGCCCTCTCTCCCTCTCAAACACACACACACACAGACACACACACACAGGCTTACTGGTTGATGCTCTGTAGTTTGCTGGCGAGCTTGAGGGCCTCCACACACTGCACTTTGGCCTGATGGGCGGCTCCTGCCCTGCTGTGCACACACACCAGCCGCCGAGAACACACACACACCTCCGACAGCAGCTGGTACTTCAGCAGCAATCCATCACCTACACACACACACACCACACACACACACTTGGTACTTAAATCCAGTCTTTGGAGAATATGTTTATATTGCTTTTGTGCTGTGACTCACACACCCCACACACCTGATGATGTGATGCTGGCCAGATTAATCAGCGTTAACCTGACAGACTGGCAAAGCATGAAGGGTTAAAAACACACTGATCTGACTAACTTTATGTTGTACTGGAAGTTTGTGTGTGTGTGTGTGTGTGTGTGTGTGTGTGTGTGTGTGTGTGTGTGTAAAAATACCTGCACCATCTTGTCCTGTAAGTGTCGTGTGTGTGTTATTTTGTGCTGCTAGTAGGGCTGGAGCAATTAGTCGATGTACATTTCGATTTGTCGATGCAAATTACTTTTATCGATGAATTTTCGTAGATTTCTCTGAAATGGGTTTCTGCAGGTTGGGATGTCTGCAATGTAAACAGCCTGTTAACGTTTGTTACATGAAATTTGAGTTTCTGCATGTGTTATTTCACTATATTGGGCCAAAAATGTGCCCTACACCTATTTATTTCCACTTTAGTGAACACATGCCGAGGGCAGCTAACGATGCCATCCCAGCTTATGTGCACACCAAGTAGTATAGGCTTTGTGTTCACCTTCATTTATGTTCACAGGGCATCAAACTATTTAATGAGCAAAACTGTTTCAAAGAAATGCTTTTACATAACGGATTAATGTTCAGAATATATGCATTAGCAATCGCTTTCGCTTGCAATATCCAGATATTGTGGGCTAACTTTCGTTGCTAATATTTAAATTCCGATTAGCTTGCTAACAGGGACATTAGGCATAACAGGTCGACAAAACTAACTGGCTGACCTTATTAGCTTTTAAATAAGACTGTATGGACATCTTGCACTATGTACATTGACATGAGGGTAAATTTAGTTTAAAAGTAGCCTTGGTACCGTTCTGAGGGTTAACACGCTACTAGATGTACCGCATAGCGGTACATGGTATGACCGACGCAGTGTATTGAAATGTGGGAACTGTTGGTATGATGAATTTGCGGTAGAGCAGTGTTGTGAGGTGAGAAATTGTGTGGAAATGATTTCCTAGAAGTGGGCATGGATGTGGGATTTAAATGAATGACATTGTGTGTGTTTATGTAGTGTGTAGGAGTGATTTGTGAAAGAAATGGGAAAAATTAGATTTTGTACAATTACAATTATGGTATGTACTGTGCTTTTAGAGGTCTTTGTGCTGATCGTGAATGATATATTTTGTGCAGTTCCCACCTTCTTGGTCCAAGATATTGACAATTCAAAATCCCAATTTTTGCATGTACCCATATCACTAGGTGGCGCTATGCTTCAAGTGAGTGTTTTCGGGCTGGGTCGATACACCTCTGTAACACCGACATACTAACACAAATCATTGTCTTGGGCAAAATTGTTGAGTTATTTAACAAAAACAGTTTCTCAAAACCTACCTCCAACGATAAACATCGCCCACTATGACGAAATGTCACAATTTAGTACACATGAAAAGAAAGCTGTTTAGAGTTGGCATGATATGGAGTTTTGAAGAATTTTAAGCTACGTGGTAAATGTTCATTGACATGTAACTTTGAAACGGTTTATCTCAAGATAAATCCTTTGATAACTGTCAGCATTGTCTGTACATGCCATATTAATTGCTTTCGTTGGAAGTGGGCGTCGACCAGTGTTTTCAATGGGTGAGGGTCAATAGATTTCACGGTAAAAACAAATTGGTTGTAAACATTAGCATTCTCCAGATAATAGGTAAAATGACATTTTGTACATAGAGTTAAAACTAGAGAGAGAGCACTGACGACGTAATTCTGTGATTCCACCACCATGACCCCAACGGGAATGTATCGTCCATTGATCGCACAGAAATCAATGGTGTCGTCTTCCTCAAATACAGCATGCCTGAGTCCTGTGCCTGTTACAACTGCACCAATAATCGCAAAAGGCGTCTGGAATACCCTTCC
>CM050216.1:39816242-39923742 GCA_027475355.1 Coilia nasus | reverse complement strand
ACCGCTCACACACTCCTCAGCCTGCTCCAGCAGCACCTGCACACACACACACACACACACACACACACACAGTAAGGGATGTGTGCCAATATAGATGACTATCAACTGAATCATTCTGGAGCATAGCCACCATGCTGTAAATGTGTGTGTGTGTGTGTGTGTGTGTGTGGGGTGTTTTTACCCGTGCTCGCTCGCACTCCCCCAGCTCCAGCAGCAAGCGTGCAGAGTGGCACAGGGCGCTGGCACAGCTGTGGGCATCACCAAGGCTACGGGACAAACGCTGGGCCAGCTGGTAGCTCTGCAGCGCCTCCAGAGGCTGAAGGAGGAAAGACAAAAACAATGTTCATCAAAATACTAATGCCAGTCTACAATACCAATGCTAGTCTACAATACTAATACTAGTCTACAATACTAATACTAGTCTACATTAGCCTGGTAAACCAGCCCCTCGCACTTCATTTCATTTTGTACAGAGGGTCTGGAGTCTGCCATTGAAATTCATGTATGGGGACCGAGCAACTCCTTGACTTTGCATGCTACATTTGAATTGTAGCGCGTAGATAGCCTAACTGCATACGTGACGACCAGGCGTTAGTGATTGGGTAAAGGCAGAGCTACTTGTTAAGCTTCAGCAGAGTCCACACCTCCAGCACTGCCAGAGCATCTGTAGAAAATGAAACGAAGTATGAGGGGCTGGTTTACCAGGCTAAATCTACAATACTACTGCCAGTCTACAATACTAACACTAGTCTACAATACTAACACTAGTCTAAAATACTAATGCTAGTCTAAAAAACTAATGCTAGTCTAAAATACTACTGCCAGTCCACAATACTAATGCTAAAATACTACTGCCAGTCTACAATACTAATGCCAGTCTGCAATACTAATGCCAGTCTGCAATACTAATGCCAGTCTGTTACGGCTGTATGTGTTGTGTGTCTCCTGTGCTATTTGTCCCTCCTTCTCTCCCATACCTGCTACCTGCTTAGCAACCATGTGATGTGATTGGGCTGATTGGGACCACCTGGCCAGGCCATCAAGCACTGCTTAAGAGCACCTGCTTCCTGCTGCCAAAGGAGAGGCTCTTGGGATTGTCTGTGTTATGATTTGGATTTTGTGCTGTGTCTTAGCCTTCTGTGTTAATTTAATAAATCCCCCTGGTTGGGTTGATTTTAAAAGTGTTTTGTGTATCATTTGGGTCAATGTTAGGTTTGTTGTTCGCCCCAGTAGGGCCATCCAGTAGTGGGGCGTAACAAGTCTAAAAAAAATACTAATGCTAGTCTACAATACTAATGCCAGTCTACAATAGTAATGCTAAAATACTAATGGTAGCCTACAATACTAATGGTAGTCTACAATATTAATGCTAAAATGCTAATGCTAGTTTACAATACTAATGCTACTGTACAATACTAATGCTAGTCTACAATACTAATGCTAAAACAGTAATGCTACTCTAAAATACTAATGCTAGTCTGTATGGCTACTGTGTCTAATGCATGAGGTTGTGTATGTATAATTTGTATAGGGGAACATAATGTATGTGTAACGAATGCCAGCTAGCACAGCTCGGCGTAGAACGTTAACTAACCTTCCTTCCTACGCCTCGAAAAGATACACTGCTGACTGAACTAATTGCCTCGCTTTTAGCTCACTTAGTAGCGCGTCTGCCTCCCATACCAAAGTTGCTGTGAGTCGTGGGTTCGAGACTGGGTCTGGACTTCACAGGAAGACCTTGGTTACATATGTGTGTATACATATGTGTATGTAGGTGTATATATGTATGTGTGAATCCGTATGTGTGTGTGGGTATCAGTATGTGTGCGCATGGGTGTGTGTGTGTGCGTGTGTGCGTGTATGGGTGTGTGCGCTCACCTTGCTCATGAGTGTGTAAAGGGAAGCCAGCAGGAACAGAGAAGCAGTCGTGTGGGCGGGGTGTCTGACTCTGGGCACCGCCCCCTCTGTGATTAGCTCCACCCACAAGGACAGACTCCTGTTCAGAGCAGCCAGGCGGTCTGGGAGTTGAGGAAGGGGTGGGGGTGGGATTGGGTAAATAAACTACATGCCCAACAAACATACTTGGTCTACGTGCATCTTCCTGCAGGTATTTTACGTGAGGTAGAAGGTAAGGCCATGCATCTACTGATCTGTCTGCTTGTTAGTGGTTTTCTGTGCTTGATTGAGGTCAGAGCCATAGATCTCTGCAACCGTCTGGCTGACTAGCCAGTGACTGGACCTGAAATAGTGTCGTTTCAGACCACCCATGCGGTATGCTGACGTTTAGATGAGACTGTCCAAAAACCTCACCTTCCAGAATGCACTGCTTTAAGCAAGCCACCCAATATAAAAAGCCATCTGTGTGTGTGTGTGACTTACGTGTGTGTGTGCTGGCGTGTGTATATGTGTGTGTGTGAGACTTACTTGTGCGTGCGTGTGTGTGTGTGTGTGTGCGTCTTACTTGTGTGTTGTGAGAGGTTGAAGTTGAGACTCTCGTACACCAGAACACTCTCCTTCACCTTCTCCCTGTCTTCCTGGTCCAGGTCATTCAGGGGGAGTGGCTCCATACTGACCCCGCCTCCTCTGTCCTGCTCCTCTCGTAAGCGCCTTTCTGTGGCCATCGCCTGCAACAGCACACAAGTACCAGTCCTTTACCACAGCACACAAGTATCAGAGGTGTCATAGGTGTGTGTGTGTGAGTGAGTATGTAAGATATATAGATTAATAGGCAGGCATAGGGTTAGGTGTGTGTGTGTGTGGGTTACCTCCTGTAAGCTGGTCTCTAACTGGCAGATGTAGAGCCACAGGGAAGCGTGTGCCGTGTCGTCTTTGAGCCAATCACAGTTTGCTGCACTCACAGGCTCCGCCTCCAACAGCCGCAAGGCCTCATGGGCAAAATCTACAGGCGAGCTGCACAAAACACACACAGAGTCAGCTCCGCATGCTGCACAGCCAACACAAACCACACAAAACACACACAGAGTCAGCTCCGCATGCTGCACATCTCACACAAACCACACATCCCACACAAAACACACACAGAGTCAGCTCCGCATGCTGCACATCCCACACAAACCACACAAAGTCAGCTCCGCATGCTGCACATCTCACACAAACCACACACAGAGTCAGCTCCGCATGCTGCACATCTCACACAAAACACACACAGAGTCAGCTCCGCATGCTGCACATCCCACACAAAACACACACAGAGTCAGCTCCGCATGCTGCACAGCCCACACAAACCAGTCAGCTCTGTGCACACGTGTACAGCTATTCATCAGGGGTGCATTTCCCAAACAACGACGGAGGTTAGCATTAAACCACCGTTGTACAACGTAGGCTCAAACTACCCAGGACCCCGCGTCCGACTGTTTCCTGAAAATCTCCAACCACCAAAGTCCGATGGAAGTCTGAACTCAAATGGTTCAAATGGAATGGTACACACAAAGTCAGGGATTTTGCAGGATTATAGTCAGGTGTAAGATCAACCAATTACTCCAAATTGCTTGTATATGCCAGGAAGCCTTCATCCACAGAGGATCTGTGGTTAGTTCTTCAAGATGTTTGGCACAAGCTACCAGCCAAGTTCCTTCAAAAACTCTATGCAAGTATACCTAGAAAAATTGATTTTCCTTTGAAGACAAAGGGTGGTCACACCAAATATTGATTTGATTTAGGTTTCTCTTTTGTTCAGTCACTGCATTTTGTTAATTGATGAACATAAATCATTAACACTTCCATTTTTGAAGGCATTCCTAGTTGACAGCATTTTTTTCACAACTGCCTAAAACTTTTGCACATTACTGTACATAAGGACGGAAACGTAACCTCATTTCATTTAAGCCGGTATGACAGCTGTAGAAACTCTGGGACATCCCCGTCAACACAACTATGTGCCTTACTCATTAAAAGCAACAACTGAATGTCAGTTTGTATCATATGTCTGTGTATTTCATTTATACTACATGGAGCTACAGCTATAAATATAACCACTCCCTCTATGTAGGTAAGTGGTGCGGTGGAGGGGTGCTTAACTCGTCAGTCTGTCAAAGGAAATGTGCTACCTTTTTCAGTGAGATATGGGTTCGAATCCTGCTGAATAGTAACCAATTTGTAACAGGTGGAAATGATCTATGGGACAATGGGATAACCGTGCTTGTGGGTCAGTAATCAGTGCTCACACATCACTGTATTACAAAAGCACTGATTAACATCACTGACGCACATTAACTTTGATCCAACCGCATTTTGCAACAGCCTTTTGTGTGTTAGGTGTGTTTTCTACCTTCTTTTTACATGATCTGGCAATGCCATACCAAAAATTGAGTGAATTGGGGTAACATCATTTATGCAGATGGTGGCAGTAACGCATAAATGGCTGCATAATCCGCCCCGAAAAGGCCAAAGGTGACGAGCAGGACGTCACGTGAACAAACACGATGGTCTAACGACAGGTCCATGCTAATCGTTCCAACTGCACAACTTTACGAGGCAACTTCCGATGGATCATCCAGACTTTGCTGTTCGGAAACACTTGCGTCGTTGAGCGATCCATCGGACTACTTTAGTTGTAAACATTGTTAGTTGCTAAGTCTGGACGATGGTGTTGGGAAAAAGCAGTGCAGTAAGACCATCGTTCAAACCAACGAAGTTGCGAAGGAAGTTAGCAACGACGCTTTTGGTTAACGTACCCCAGGTCTGCCGTAAGTGTGTGTTTACACGGAATACTGACTCACCAATCGGTCAGCTGACTCAAGTCGTGGAAGCACGTGACCTGTGCGAGCTGGAGGAGTGTGTGTGCGCGCGTGTGTGTGTGTTTGCCGTCTTCAGCACACAGATCCAGCAGGTCACACAGAGTGTTGTATTTCTCCTGGTAGAGGTCCTGTGGCAGCGCCACATACGCCCCTAACTCCGCCTCCATCACCTGGATCAGCAGCGCCTCGCTAGGGGCAGCCCCCGCAAAGGTGTCCCGCAGGGTCCTAGTGCCACACACACGCGGGCAAACACACACGCACAATAAAACAATGATTGATATGAATTATGAATGAGACTCATTAAAATGTCTACTAATAAAGTGGCACGCACACACGCACACACGCGCGCGCACACACACACACACACCCCCCTATACACACACACACCTCTACACACACACCTCTACACACACACACGCACACCTCTACACACACACACGCACACCTCTACACACACACACGCATGCACACCTCTACACACACACACGCATGCACACCTCTGCACACACACACACACACGCACACCTCTGCACACCTCTACACACACACACACACACACCTCAGTCGCACTTCCTCATCTCCAGTCTTGGCTGCGTCCCCCTTGATTTTGGCCCAGAGTGTTATGGGGTGTGTGATGGGGTGTGTGACGGGGTGTGTGTGTGAGTGTGTGATGCTGCACACGTCCTGCAGTTCCTCCTCGCTGAGGCAGGAAAGCCAGTCAGACACGGCTTGCAGCGCCCCCTGGTGGTCGCCCACACGCCTGAAACCGTGCGCCTCCTGCAGGAAACAATGGTTCACCTACACACACACACACACACACACACACACACACGCATGCGCACACACACATACACACGCGCACACACACACGCAAAAATGGCTTTACATATTTCACAACAATTTGAAAAATATTGTCTCGTCTTCTATTCATTGCTTAATAACTGAGGGGAAAACGGGCATGCTCACAAAATGCAGAACCTGAAAAAATGTAATTAATAAGTTTGATTTTTATTTGATTTTATAAGTAAATTGGTCTTACCCTGTCAATCGGCAGGGAGGGGGGGCGGGATTTAACCAGCTGCTCACATAGAGGCTTGACCAATGAGAGAGCTTCCTGATACAACTTCCTGTTAAACAGCTCAGAGATGACACCATTCATCATAGACACTACACACAAACAAACACACACACACACAAACACACACACACACACACACACACACACAAACACACACACACACAGCATTAAGGCCACATCCTAATCTGTCAGCTAGCATTATATAGTGTTGTTGTTGCTATCCAGCACTGGGGCCGGGGTTACCTGAGTGGAGAAGGAGGCTGTGATTGGTCAGTTTCTGCACCTGCTGCATGAGCTCAGCCACGGAACCCTGGAGCTGCCCAACCACCTGCTGCAAACACTCCCCCTCCAGCACCTGCACGCACACGCGCACACACACACACACACACACACACCATAGACAGTTCCATCACACACACACACAATGCCATTACACATACACACGCCATAGACAGTGCCGTCACACACACACACAGTGCCGCCACACACACAGTGCCATCACTCACACACACAGTGCCATCGTACACACACTGGTACAATTTCTCAAAATTCTTCCAGAAAAGTGCGATTTTGCTTACAGACAGACAAAGACCACAGCTGTCCTACTCAGAGGAAGGCACTAAGCTACTCAGTGCACTGCTGATTGGCATCTCATTTATAAACAATGTATGTTAGATACACATTTACACATTCACAAAAACAACAAAAAATGTCATGAGTGTTCCAGTACGCAATTTAACACCAGCTGTTACCAAGCCATGAATTCACACTCAGAAGCACTATGAGCACAATTTCAACTCTGACACACACACACACACACACACACACTTACCTGTGATTTCTTTAGACTGGCATTAGTGCTGCTGAAGGCTTGAGATAAGATCAGGCAGAGTGTCTGCTGAAGGGTGGCAGGTTCACAGATCTAAACACGAACACACACACACACACACACACACACACACACACACAAACACGATAACTCTACATTAGGTCTTACACACTAGACATGTACTGTATCAATAAGTAAATCCATCTTAAAAACCTCACTAAACACAAACACACACGGTGGCATCGTCATCATCATAAAAGCCACTTTACCATGAAAGCACCTGTACCTATATATTTTACTGCTTCAGGAAGTGTGTGTGTGTGTACCTTACAGAGGTTTAGACGATACTGCTTCAGGAAATCCATGCAGGCCGTGTGTGTGTGTGTGTGTGTGTGTGTACCTTAGAGAGACTGAGGCAGTACTCCTTGAGGAAGTCCATGTAGGCCGTGTGTGTGTGTGTGTGTGTGTGCCTTAGCGAGGCTAAGGCGGTACTCCTTGAGGAAGTCCATGTAGGCCGTGTGTGTGTGTGTGTGTGTGTGTGTGTGTGTGTGTGCCTTAGCGAGGCTAAGGCGGTACTCCTTGAGGAAGTCCATGTAGGCCGTGTGTGTGTGTGTGTGTGTGTGTGTGTGTGTGTGTGTGTGTGTGTACCTTAGAGAGGCTAAGGCGGTACTCCTTGAGGAAGTCCATGTAGGCCGTGTGTGTGTGTGTGTGTGTGTGTGTGTGTGTGTGTGTGTGTGTGTGTGTGTGTGTGTGTACCTTAGAGAGGCTGAGCCGGTACTCCTTGAGGAAGTCCATGTAGGCCGTGTGTGTGTGTGTGTGTGTGTGTGTACCTTAGAGAGGCTGAGGCGATACTCCTTGAGGAAGTCCATGTAGGCCGTGTGTGTGTGTGTGTGTGTGTGTGTGTGTGTGTGTGTACCTTAGAGAGGCTGAGGCGATACTCCTTGAGGAAGTCCATGTAGGCCGTGTGTGTGTGTGTGTGTGTGTGTGTGTGTGTGTGTACCTTAGAGAGGCTGAGGCGGTACTCCTTGAGGAAGTCCATGTAGGCCAGCAGCGTAGCGGCCCGCAGCCCGTTACTGTACCCCTCCTCCGTTGCCGTGACGACCAGCTGACACGCCTCCAGCACAGGATGGCTGGGGGTTTCCATGGAGACCGGCAGGTTGCTAAGCAGCCGCGCGCACGCAGAGTAGATGTGGCTTCCGTCCGAAGAGTCCGAGGAGCGCAAGAGGCGGTGCAGCTGAAGCGACCAATCGCAGAGCTGCAAGGCTGAACAGAGCACCTCCCCTTGACCTTGGACACGCCTCTTGGCCTCCGCTAAGTGCTGATTGGCCAGGTCCCAGTGCTCCGCCCCCGAGAGCATTTTGCAGACTTTGATGGTGAGCACACACAGGGCGGCGAGATCACACACACACTCGTCGGCCCACAGCGGGCCCGTCACACACTCCTGCAGCAGGCCCAGCGCGGCGGAGGCCTGCGTGTGTGTGAGGCCCCCGCAGCTGCGCCGGTACTGGGACAGGCTCTCCTCCACGTACACACACGCTTTGGACGCGCACGTCCCGCCCCTCGCACACACACTCTCCTGCAGCAGGCGGAAGCGCAAGGCCTCCAGCCTCACGCGGAGAGTGTGTGTGTGTGTGGGGTCAGGAGAGCCAACCACATCACCCGCTGCCTTCCACAGCAGCACAAAACAGCTCTGCACCATGGCCTGGTACTCCTCCCCCTTACAAACACACACACACACACATTATTATACATGTAATACACACACACACACATTATTATACATGTAATACATACACACACACACACACACACACACACACACATTATTATACATGTAATACACACACACACACACACACATTATACATGTAATACAAACACACACACATTATACATGTAATACAAACACACACACACACACACACATTATTATGCACTATGTACTAATACCACCCACACACACACACAATCATTACTACACGCGTAGACACCACACACACACAATCATTACTACACATACACACACACACACTCCATTACTACTACACACGTAGACACCACACACACACACACACACACACACACACACACACACGATTATTACTACAAATGTAGACCCCACACACACACACACACACTCAATCATTACTACACATGTAGACCCCACACACACACACAGCATGCTTTATTTAACCCTATGGGCCCGACGCCGCAAAGTGCGGGCAAATGTACACCTATTCTTCTCTGTTGACTGACTTTGGAACGGTACATCGTAGCGATGTGGCACTCATACCAAACGAAACAGCAGAACCAGGGCTTTACAACATGACCCCTTGCTTACTTTAGGGTTAGGGTTAGGGTTAGGGTTAGAACCAGGGCTTTACAACATGACCCCTCGCTTACTTTTGTGCTCAAGTATCGGCCAGATATTAATATATTAAAATTAGCTAAAATCTCTCATATTAGCGCTTTGCACAGGCGTGATCGCATAGATAAGGCACGCATATCATAAGAAAGTACAGAATCTCAGCATTCCAAAACAAGGGATCAAATGTTTGCCAAGTAATGATTTGACAAATTTCTCCTTCATCCATTTTACACTCTTGGTTATCAGTCAATGCATAATGTAAACAATAGCAGAACTTACCGATTCTACTGCCATCGTGCATTTCTATCAAGACACGTTTCATACAGTTTTGAAATTACTGCAAATTTCTGCATAAGATGCACAATCCTGCATAATCCTGATATAACATCCTTCATTACATGTAAAATAGGCCCTTATTTCCGTCAGGCACAGACTACATATTTATTAACATTGATAAGCCACTGAATAGCCCACCATCATGGTTCTTATATTGCCAGATTCCAAACAATCTCCTCTACTCACATATGAAAAGACATCCCTACTGACAGCATCCTATTGGTACTTGCAAGAATACAAGATTTTTTTTAATATGCAATATGATTTTTTATTGGTTTACTATTTTTTATAAAATGAGTGCAAATAGTAGCTCAGATCTGGATAGGCTAGACTGTGCTGAAAGAAAGAAGATGTAGCCTGTATGTATGGCCCTTACAACGACCAAGATATGAGCTTAAAGTTAGCAAGGTAGCAAAAATACCCTGAAAATAGCCTAGGGCCCATAGGGTTAAAGGCCGCTATTGGCACAAGTAGACATCCGAGGTTCTCGTCGTTCAATCCAGCTGAAGTGTGTGTGTGTGTGTGTGTGTGTGTGTGTGTGTGTGTGTGAGCCTCACCTGCGGTTGTGCAGTCTTCAGGCGGTAGAAGAGTTCCAGGGCCAACTGCCCCCACTGCTGCTTCGCCTTCAGCAGTCTCTGCAGGACACACAGCAGCACCCATCAGCGTGTGTGTGTGTGTGTGTGTGCGTGCATGTGTGTGCTTCATGCTCACCTGCAGGATGTGGAACATCATCTTCTCCAGGTAGAGAGGCTCACCTGTGCGCCCCTCCCCCACCTGCTCAAACCCGCCCACCGCCAGCTGCACCAATCGCAGCAGGACTGGTAAAAGCCCCGCCTCCAGCTCCTCCCCCACCCTCTGGTAGCAGGCGTGCAGGATGCGGTCACACACCACACGCATGCGCGGAACACCGCCGCCAGACAGGGCGCCCTGCACACACAGCAGAGGATGCTTTGTCACACACACACACGCACGCACGCACGCCCGGAACACCGCCGCCCGACAGGGCAGAGGATGCTTTGTCACACTCTCACACACAAACACACACACTAAGGGCCCGTCCACACGACAACGTTTTCAGGTCAAAACGGTAAAGTTTGTTTGCGTTTTGGGTGCCCGAAAACGATACTTTTTGAGAACGGGTTCCAAAGTGAGAAAGTCTGACAACGCCGCCCTTTCGTTTTCGTGTGGACAGGCAAAACGCAACCTTTTGAAAACGATGACGTCGTCGCCCATTCACCTCGCGCTGCACATATAACAACAACTTCAAACTTTTACACACTGGTTGCTGTCGAATAAATCGCGATTTGATTAGCTTGTAGTGTAGGCTGGCTGTTGTGCAATTGTTTCTATCCTTTGCTGTATAGCTAGTAGGCTATAACAAATAATTCTTGTAGGCTTTCATTATTCTTAATTAATTAAAAAGCAACTGTCGCTGCTTTCAGCTCCCCTCAGTACCAACACGCATTGCTAAAATCAACATATGACATGTTTTAAGCGAATAATTGCGCAGTTGACTCAAGTTTATTTGCAGCTCCTTCTACTTTTTTTTATGTTCTGCTCCGTATCGCTTAAATGGGTCAATTTAACGACGTGACATCTCACAACAGCATCAAACTTTTACAAACAGGTTGTTGTGGGATACTTTGGGGTAAAAATCATCTGCAGTGTAGGCTATGTGTAATGCAACTGTTTCTACCTTTTGACATTGAACAACAGGATGTTTTTGTATACATTGCTAGTTCAGCCCAACAAACACTTTTCACGTTATGCTTTTTAAACAGGGCAACTGTCGCTGCATCCGACCCATCTAAACTAGAACACACATCTCTAAAATCAACATACATTACATGTTTAAAGTGAATCATTGCGCTTCTGATCATGCCCCTCAAGCTGGGACAGCACACCTTCTGCAATGACAACGCAATGAAAACGTTCCCCTGTGGACGTAAATATTTACTGCTCCGTTGTCGTGTGGACGCGACTTTTTTTTTAACCCGCAAAGAAAAACATCCAGGAGCGTTGTTGTGTGGACGGGGCCTAAATCACACACAACAACAGCACAGGAGGGAACACATAAGAGGGACATGCATGTTCAAAGGTGTGTGTGTGCGTGTGTGTGTGTGTGTGTTCAGTCACCTCCAGCTCATTGTTTGTATGTGTATGTATATGTGTTTAGTAACCTCAACCTCATTGTTTGTGTGTGTGTGCGCATGTGCATGTGTGTGTGCGCGCAAGTGTGTGGGTGTGCGTGCGCGCGCTAGGGCGTTGACCTTTGCCCAAAAATCAAATTTGAAGTTCGTTTGTTTATGAATTTCGAATATTCGAATATATTTGAACATGTATTAATAATATTTTGACCATTAAATGCCTTCAGTAAGACCTATATTGGTATCAAACGTAAGTTGACCACCAGAGGGCAGTGTATCAGTCAATGTCAATAGACAACATGCACGAAAGGCCAAGTATTTATGCGTGTATTAAAACTGTTATTATTGAGCAAACAAGTTGTTCAGTGTCGGAGTGAAGATGTAATGAGCGGAATATAACAGAAGATGCTGTTATGACACAGTTAACGCTCTACTGGAAATACACGAGCTTACAGGAACCTTTCTTTCAGCTAGTCTATAGGCAGCCAATTATGTTTTTCGGAAGAACAACACGGTGTCACAGTGCTTTGGAGACTAAACTAGCGCCACACGATGCTTTTCACATGGTCAGGAGTGTAGATTTCTAACTCCTCGTCATGACTGCAGGCATGCTTGTTGCTATTGTTTTGGTATGCAAAATAGGCGCGAACCAGGACGCTACAGGGGCCCAGATGACCAATAATAGCATAATAAGCTTGCGATTCACAATTTCACCAGGCGTGAAAAAACCTCGGAATATGAATTGAAAACAACGTTTACAAGCAAACGCATTCACGAAAAATAATAACCATAACAGGTTCGAATATTAGGGCTGCTATTCGAATATTCGATTTTTTAAAAATATTCGAACTATATTCGAATAACGAACTTCGATGTCAAAGCCCTAGCGCGCGCAAGTGTGTGTGTGTGTTTGTGCGCGCAAGTGTGTGTGTGTTCAGGTACCTCCAGCTCATCGCGCAAGGCCGTGGCATCCACTGAAGTGGCAATCCGCCGAACGAAGTCTTCCGTCTTCACACACTTCATCAATTCAACTCTACAACAGACACACAATCACCACAGCTCTTCAGCAACACAAATTAGCTGTACAGCAACACACACCCGCCCTCACCACCTCAGGTCTTGCTGCCCCCCCCCTCACCACCTCAGGTCTTGCTGCCCCCCCTCACCACCTCAGGTCTTGCTGCCTCCCCTCACTCACGGACTCCCTTAGCACCCACCTTGTTCACCCCTGTGCGTGTGTGTATGTGTATACGTGTGAGTGTGTATACGTGTGAGTGTGTATATACGTGTGTATGTGTATACGTGTGAGTGTGTATGTGTTAGCCCTGTAACGATATGCGTCACCGAAATTGTGACACGCAGAGCCACGAACCTGTCTCCATCCTTCAGTACAGATCCAGCCACATGATATGAGTTTATAGTGCTACCAAACTTTTAAAAATACTGTTATTTTTATTTGACATTAGTCGTCCATTTTAAAATACATGGGCGTAAACCACAAAACTTAGATTTTTTTCGTCGACCTGCAAGCAACCTCCAACTGCGTGTCATTGACGACCTTTCAGTCATGTGACTGCAAAAAGTTTAGCTCACACAACGACGTGGATAAGACGGATTGTGACAGGCAGCAAACAATGGCTAGTTCAGGTAGTCCTGATTGTCCAGGTTGTCTTGAGTAGTAGAGGAGTACAACCCTTCATTAAAGCTTATCATTGTTCATTTGTTCTCACTTGTTTTCTGTTGTTTTATTGTAGTCTTGACATAATTATCTCTAGTAGTATAATTTTTTTTTGTTCGACACCTTTTTTTGTTGTTTAGTTCCAATAGCTTGGTGGCTAGCTTAGCCACCTAGCACTTCACTTAGCTTAGTTTTCAACCATCTCTTCCAAAACGTCTGTTTGTCAAGTAGTGTGCACCATGCAGAGATTTTTTAGCCTGGCTATCGCGACTTGTCAATGCTCTGAGAGCATTGGTCTGGCCAAGCTGTGTCGTAAATCCATTTCTCAGAAGGCGGGCTTAACCCGCCTCTTTCAAATGCCTCTGTTTGCTACTGGACGAAGCTTCAACCAATCACACCCCTCTGTCCTCTGATGTATACGTAGCGAAAGAAACTGCTTGATCCAAACAAAAAAATAGTAGTAATCTGTAGTCATATAGCAATGGCGTTAAATGATTTGGTTTAATGGTTTGAGCTGGTTTAATGAGGTTAGGGCGCCCCATCCTCGCGCCCAACCCCCCCCCGGCTAGGTTATTATTGTTAGGCCCACATTATGATTATTACTGATTCTTTAGTGATTATTATTGATGATCATTATGATTATTGCAATTATTTTTTTCTTATTATTATCATCATCATTACGGGTAGTGGTAGGCATATTATCATTAATAGGCTATGGCTATACATATGTAAGGTACATGCTTTATCTGGAGATAACAATGCTGATGTAATACAAAGCCTACAACACTGCAAAAACATAGCTTACTCAAGGGATCAATCAAGGGTGGTAAAGTCATGTTTAATGTTTGTGTGCAAAGGCATCAGAATTTTTTACAGAAATTAGATGAAATTTCGTGCATTCTGGTGCATTTTACAGGTTCTTAGATCTGTAGAAATAGGCTTAGCAATTATATCTATATACTTGGTTGTCACTTAAAGGCATAGTGATTTGGTGGAACTTACTAAAATGTCATACAACACCATTACAAAAACTAGATCATTTTAAACTCCTCCCGCCCCCACCATTACAGCGCTGAGAGAAATAGAACTTTGATGACAGGGCTACGGATTGAACAACAGCTCAGTCTTAGCAGTTCAGCTAGCTGGGCTAAGATCACATATGCAGCTATGCAGGTTGTGGATGGAAGTTATTGAATGCCGAAAAAGACAACGTGGACGCCATTAAACGTTTAAACAACGACCATTGGCAACGGTATCTACAAAAACACTTCAGCCAGTGTTAGTTAGCAAACGTAAACGCAACGTGAACTATGAACGTGAACGTGGCTATGGACAGCAATATACTGCACTACCCTGATGGCTACTGCACTAAAGGACCCTTCTATAACTACTGCACTAAAGGACCCTTCTATAACACTGGACAATTTTACTGGGACACTGTAATCTATCTACCACAAAGCACTTCATCACGACACTTGTTTACCTCGTGGAATTCTTATCACTGGCAATTTTACTGGGACACTGTAATCTATCTTCCACAAAGCACCTTATCACGTCACTTGTTTACCTCGTGGAATTTTTATTACCTTACTTATTATCATTACAATGTTTTTTCTTCCCTCAGTTCAGTGAATGTTGTATTATGCAGACGTGTGCAATAGGCTTGATCTGGTTTTTTTTTTGTTTTTTTTGCAATGTGTATTATGTGTATGCTACTGTGTGCAATAGGCTTGATCTGTTTTTGGCAATGTGTATTATGTGTATGCTACTGGACACCTTAATTTCCTTCGGGATCAATACTCTACTCTACTCTACTCTACTCTACTCTACTCTACTCTACTCTAACTAGTTTAGCAAGTCAGTGTAACCTTATGTAGAAGCAACGTTAGCCAACCAATGCTACCCTCCTCAAACTGTCAAAGACCCACGCATCCTACCTAGTCTTTGATCCAAGCACACAACTTTTTCCTCATTCTATCCGCCACTTTCTCTTTTCCTCTTGCTTTTAACACTGTGAGTGCGCCCCAGAAAGTTCATTCATGGCTGTTTTCTCAGTCGTGACTATGCGAAACTACAGACTGTATATAAAACGATACACGTTGCTGGCAAGCCCTCCGTCTCAACATTCTAAAATAGAATATTGAAAAGGAGCAAGATCGCTAACTGTAAGAGTACAGGAAGCCGTGGATCGCTATTCTAATTCATTTTAACATACAAAGATTAATGGCATAGGCATATTTAACCAATAAACACAAGGGTAGTATAAACAAACAGGTATTTCTCTCTGTCTCTCTCTTTCGGCGCCCCCATTGCGCCCCTATGCTCCATACTCCCTCTTTGCGCCCTGCACTGACATCGCGTCACGGTTCAGAATTTATTACCTTCTATTTTAATTAGATAGATAGATTTAAAATGAAACAGTGTGGTTGATTCATTTGTGTGTTATAACAGTACAACCACTTGCATTTCGACATGGGGGAATCTGGTGCATCTCCCTTGTACTAATAGCAAGTGAGTGTGTGATTTTTTTTTTCCTCACGTCCCGTGCTCGCGCCCCCCGGGGGAGAACCACTGCCCTAAACGAATGTTTTGTCAGACTTTGTGTTCGTTTAACTCCAACTGGTGCCAATCCCGACCGTGGTTGCAGTACTCTGTCAACCTCGACAAATGTTTTTGTTTTCCTTGTCATCAGTTTGCAGGCATGAGTTATAGAGACGTAGTCTTCACCAAAACAGGTTACTGTTACTGTAAAGGATTTCAAAAGCATGCATCTAGTCACTCCCATAAGTGCTGCAAAAAGATGGACTGAAATGAAATGTAGAGAGAAATGTGGTGGTGACAAGATCTCAGGAATTAGGAAAAACAGGTGGAAAACAATCGCTACTATGTCATGTTACTTTGTATTATGGGAATTAGGGCATGGTCTTATGAATCCTTTCCTTATGGAGTTGAATTCCATTTATTTTTCAACAGTATTTTTTTTACAGAAACTAGCAAAATAAATACATACTTTACTATACAGTGGTCCCTCGCTATATCGCGGTTTACCTTTCGCGGCCTTGCTGTTTCGCGGATTTTTTTAGTGCATGCAATCTCCTGTAAAGTACAGAATGCGCTCAGCTTGTAAAATTTACATAAATCTTCCACCGCTAGCTGTGTGACTCTGAAGTGCTGTATGTTTGCAAGTGTGAACTTTGCCTGTCTGAGAAAAGTGTATAAGTGTAGTGAGGGGTTTCACAGCCCTAAAAAATCTATAATAATTATGAAAAATAAAGCTGACTACTTCGCGGATTTCGCTTATTGCGGGTTAATAACGAGGGACCACTGTAATTCATATTATTCAATTGTTAAATAAATGTTGTTTAAACAAAATGCCTTTTCAATTGAAAAAAAAATCGTGGGGTGTATCGAACCGTGGGTCAAAAATCGTGATACAAACCGAATCGTGAGTTGGTGTATCGTTACAGCCCTAGTATGTGTGTGTGAGAGAGCACAGCTATCCTCCTGTGTTCCATCATATTTCACACGGTATGACCCGCATACTACAGCACTGACTCTGAATCCCAAAGTACTTGAATCCATGCTGCCAGGGACTATACTGGACCCTGTGCAATGTGACTCTGTTGTGCAGTTACTTAGACTCTGCTATCTGACTGTTACGCACTCCACTTTTGTTGCTAGCATATCCTGCACCTTATTTATTCATCCATGGCGTGATAGTGTAAATGTACATATTGTTTTTCATATTGTTTTATAGTTTTACTTGTATATATTGCTGTAAATAAACCTATATTTTTAACTCCACCCAGCCATTTTTCACCATTTCATTTGTTCTTATACACTGTGCCTTCTATGTTGTTGGCTGCTCCAAACGACATCTTACTATACTTTGTATAGTGACAATAAAGACTTCTACTACTACCTCACCACATCTATTTCACATTATGCCCAGTACTATACCTCATCGAATTATGTCCAGCACCTAACACACACACCCACACACATGCTGATACACACACCCATGTCTCGCACCATACACACACACCCATGCAGATACACACATCCATGCCCAGCACCACACACACAGAGATTTTTTTTTTACTGTGGATGAAATGTTTAATTTTTACCAGTTCCCCTAAAGCTTTGGCATCTACTTCAGGTTTTTGTAACTGCAAGTTACCCAAGTGAGGACACTGCAGACACGAGGCAAGCAGTGGGCGCATGTGAGGTCGCCTTTAAAGGCCACGAGGCCAGTTTCTGACGTTTGGGAGGAAAACATGTAATGATATTGAACACCTGACACATGAACCAATGCGAATGAGTCTGGCTAAATGCCGAGGCTACTGCTTAAAACTGTACTCACTAGAGTAAACTAGGCACAAGACACGTTTTTGTGAGACGTTTTGAACTGGTCTTCCAACTGGTTAACACGCTGATTATGAACCTTGTGCGGACTTGGGTGGGCTCTTCCTTTCAGTTGACCTCAAACTCATGCGTAGAGTACAACTGACGTTTTTTTTTCCAGTTTAAAACAGTATTAATGATTTTGGCGTCATAACAAAAACCTCAGCTATCCCGAACTGGAAAAACACACAAGATCCTGACAGCTGTAACATTACCGAATTTGTCAACACATGTTCGCCAGAGCCTTCCGAAATCAACCAATCTAGCTCATATTGTCAAACACACTAACTCACTGGTCTAACGCAGGCACGGTCATTTACTGTGTAATACACTCCTTGCTACTTTGCTTTGGCATTATTGTAACTCTTTTCCATGAAAATGAAATGACTGTACAGTACGTGTTGAGTGTGCATAGTTAACTTGAATTATGTATGTTTCTCACATCGGTGAAGCAAATACGTCAGAGTACTACACACGAAGCTAACAATACTTACTTCACAACGTAGAATACATCATATAAACGGAAAATGAGTTAGCCGACACCCAAACAATTTAAATAACACTTACCGTACATACAGCGTTGAAGCGAAATGTCAAAACATCAAAAAGCCAAACTCTTAAACCCATATACCGAAGAAGATAAAACCATAGACAATAAAAGATAAAACCATAGACAGTAAAACATAAAACCGACCGACTGGTAAAATGGCGCTCGTGATTTCAAACGAATGCAAAGCCAGACGGGAAAAAAATCATCTGCAGTGACACCGAGGAACTATGGGTAGTGTAGTTTCGATAAAAACTTATTCAATAACTCTGAGTTCATGTTTGTTTACGTCGTGTCCACAGCGACTTTTTAAAATTTTACTTTAGGCGTTATCTACTACATCCGAATTCAAAATCAGAAATAAACTTCCGGGTGTATGTTTGGGGCAGTCGTCCTCAAACACACGGACACTAGCCTACATAGATTAGAGATTAAATCATGGAAGCTCAGTGACAAACGACGACGTTGTGACATTAAACTCACATTACTACATAACTGGTTAGCCACCAGCTAGCCTAATTTTAACTATTGCTTCTGTTTTTCCTCTGTGTTTTCCCTCCTTCGACGTCGTGTAATTCCACGCTAATCAAATGGATTAAGAGAGTAAGGTGTAGGCTACCTCCTGCCTCCATAAACCGAAGGGATATGGTTTAAGATTAGTGTGTAATTAACCCTTTTCTGCACATGAAATGAAGTACGAGGTGCTGATCTACCAGGGTAACATTCACTCCCTTTATTTCTAATTTTTCTACATTTAAGTTAATACATTTGTTCTGTCTTGGTTTTACTCATTTTGGCCTTTTGAGCTTTGTGGTTAGTTACTTGATCAAGAAGGAAACACATAGGCTATGGGCCAAAGTACATCATTAGAGATTTAGATGCAAATGCTCTAACAGAAGTTTAAATGCTTTGTAATATGATTTAAAACGTTTCCAGCATGTCTTAGATTTTATACTTTACTCATCCTACCCTTAACACTTTAAAGGAGAACTTCGGTGTAAAATGAAAATTGGCATGTTAAAACATCATACCGAGTTGGTATGTGTACTGAGGAGCAAAATTGATTTAGCCTGTTGCATTCAGAGTTTAACTATTTTTTATCGTTTGTCTCAGAAGGCTAACAATGGAAGTGGTAGGTGCCCTTAGACGAAGCATGACGACTACGCTATTTTTAATGGCATGTTGTGTGATGTGTGTGTGTGCTTGACCCTTTACTAATGCACTTAAAATTAAATAAATAAATAAATAACCCCAGTTGGCATTTGCACCTATTGCTCTGTATATCTCCTGTGCACTCTGTATCTGCAAGTGTTGTACGCTGTGATTATGTCCTCTATTGTAAGTAGCTTTGGATAAAAGCGTCTGCCAAGTGTAATGTAATGTAATGTAAAGGTATGTGTGTAGGGGCAGGAGAGGGGTGTGTGTGTGTGTAGGGGGCAGGAGAGAGGGGTGTGTGTAGGGGGCAGGAGAGAGGGGTGTGTGTGTGTGTAGGGGGCAGGAGAGAGGTGTGTGTGTGTGTAGGGAGCAGGAGAGAGGGGTGTGTGTGTGTGTAGTGGGCAGGAGAGAGGGGTGTGTGTGTGTGTAGGAGGCAGAAGAGAAGTGTGCATGTAGGGGGGCAGGAGAGAGGGCTGTACTTTTAAAGGAGCAACTTCGTCTAAGATTTCCTTTAAGTTACTATTAAAGGAGAACTTCGGTGTAAAATGAAAATTGGCATGTTAAAACATCATACCGAGTTGGTATGTATACTGGGGAGCAAATTTGATTTAGCCTGTTGCATTCAGAGTTTAACTATTTTTTATCATTTGTCCCAGAAGGCTAACAATGGAAGTGGTAGGTGCCCTCAGACGAAGCATGACGACTATGCTATTTTTAAACCATTAAAACAGCTGAAAGAAACTCCACACTCCATCGGTAGTACAACACAGGTCCTGACATTAAAAACGAGGCACTGAGAACTTTGTAAGTGTACACAACATTTATTAATAAAATAGTTTTGACAGGCAGTACCTTGCTGTAGTTTGTCGTCGCCACCATGATGAAAGTCCACACAAGTCGATTGAGGAACACGAACCAGCAGGAAGAATAGGAGAAGAGGTAGTGCAATCAACTGTTGGTGGTCAGGTACTGTGTCGTTCTTGAATGAATGGGCTCATTTGTGATGCCAGTGGCCTGTAAATCATTATGATATTAACGTGTCATCATAAGTCCACAAGCAATGTAGGCTATAAAGGTAATGCATATTGTTTTAGTACGTTTAGTTGCTTATCAAAGCCCATCAGAGCATTCATTGTCTTTCAACTGTGAGTATCCAATGTATTTTAGTCATGTAATGAATGCTGTGCTTTTGACATACTGTCCTTTGTTTTGATGTTGAACATGTTTATAGGCCTTGTCCTCCAGTTTCACCCTGCAACCTTACTTGGAAACAGAGATGGGGACTCGAGTGTAGCGACTTGGACTCGAGTCGCACTTAAGTCGCACAAAGAAAGACTTCGGACTTGACTTAGACTTGCCCTCAATGACTTCAGACTTGACTCGGACTTTTGTGTTGTGACTCGTGAATAATCTTCATTCATTAAATTATTTTTTTCATTTAACTGAAATATTTACAAGGTGTGAAAATCGGAGACAGACTGAATATTTTCCTCCCTTCATACGCGCAACGCATGCGTGCAGGGGAGGCAAAGATTTGAAATACAGACAGGCGGCAGCGGGTTCGGCTGGGGCTGTCCCATTTGTTATATCATTTGGTTTTAAAGACTTCGTACAGGCAGGCAACAAACGGACAGCCTCGTGTAAAGTGTGTGGGATCACCATCCATGATGCTGGCTCAACTACATCAAATTTCATCAGGCACCTCAAAACCCACAAGGATAGGTCAGTCTAACACTTTATCACATAGGGAAAACTTGGCCCGTATGGACAGATCGCTAGCAACCGAACCACAATTTTAGGTCATGCATGCTGAATGACAGCTTTATTGTTCCACACCCGACGTTACAATTTCATTTGATTAATTATGAGTCATTTATTTGTTGTTTATCTAGATCCATTGGTAGCAGACTATGAGGCAGTCAACGTTTTGAGCTAACCGAGTTAGTTAACAAATAGGTAACTAACTAGCTACCTAACGTATACGGGCACAAGTACACTTCTTGCATTTGGGGAATTTGACTGCAAAAATGCAATGTGGTCTAAAAATATTGCAACAATGTAGTTAACATAAATATCAATGAAGAAATACACACCTCGATGTCAGTTATGTGTTTTAACTACAAAGATGAAGAAGCCCTGTGGCAATACAAACAGGATCAATATATGCAGAAACTCGTAATTCATACTGACACAACATGTAAAGGCAGGGCCTTAACTAGCTTAACAATAATAATAGTAATAATAATCATAATAAACCAGCAGACATTAATAATGGGCACTGCTTACAAGAATTAAGACTGCAGCTTAAAATCCAACTGTCACGAACGTAGTTCTCAAGTGGCTGGTCGTTATAGCAACTGAGCCACCCGTAGTGCTGTAGAATCTTTGTTAAGAAGTGAACTTAAAGGGAAGGTGGCCACCTAGTGGCCATCGGTAAACTCTTCACTCAACAGGGTTTTTTTGTCAAGTTACTCACACATATAGTATTTTGTTTATAAATGACAATATTAGCTTTGTCATTAATTTTTCTGAAATGCAACTATTCTGTTGTCTAAACCTTTTTCCAGGATAAACATCATGCTCATGTTTGTTGCCACAGATGTTGTGGTGTAGATGTGGTTCTCTATTTTGTTTTTTTCTTTATTCTATGTTGTTAACATAAATCTGCTGTAGTTAACGTCTTTATTTGCTGCTGTTAGTTCAAGTAACTCACCGTCATCTTGGTGGATTTGGCACCATGGTTGGTCAAATACAAAAAATACATTCTTTAAATAAAGCTTTCAGGATGTTTCTTCACATTGAAATAGCCCTTACTATGCATGCCTCCTATTTTAAGGTTCTATTCGGAATTGCACAGTACCTCTTTAAAAGGCTCCTGTTTACACATACTTTCGCCTGGCATCACTATATATGTATGTGGGTAAGGGAGAGATGGTGGTGCATAGTTTTTTCGTACACAGTGCTAAGTGACCATGCTCTGATCTATTTTGATACTGCAGTGTATAATAATAATAATAATAATAATAATAATAATAATAATAATAATAATAATAATAACTCATGGTACAGTATGCTTTTAATCTGATGACAGAATGTTCATTTCAGTCATTTGAGACTTGAGACTTGACTTGGGCTTGGGACAAAAGACTCGAGACTTGACTTGGCTTTGCCCTCAAAGACTTGAGACTTGACTTGGACTTGACTACAAAGACTCGAGACTTGACTTGGACTTGGAAAAAATGACTTGTGAACATCTCTGCTTGGAGATGCTGCGCTCTCCCCCCTCCCCCCCTCACTCCATGCTGTCCCCTGTGATGGTCATCACCAGGCGTAGGATGTGTGGGCTCCCAGTGTGCATGGGGCTTGGGCAGCACTCTGCTGCGGTTCAGGACACAGGCCAGTGACTTCTTTGAGTCCCTACATGAGGCATGGAACCTAGAGAGTTGTTCGTAAGTCTTGGCATGGCTGTGCGTGATGCATGTGTGTGTGAGGCATTGAAATGAAGTTCTGGATATTACCATGGTATTACAAGTCAAGTAGGTTTTTATTGTCGTTTCGGCCATATACACAGCACGATGTGATAAGACAATGTTTCACAGGGAACAATTGGTGATACACGCAATTGCCAGAATACATTATGAACTAGACAGATGCGTTATAGTGCCTACATACACTATTATGACCACAGACACACACAATCATGAGGGATTACACAGATACACTCACACACACATGCCCGTTCACACACAACTACACACACACACTCTCACTCTCTGTCTCTCTCTCTTGGACACATATGTACATACATTACAATACAAGTTGTAGACAAGGCAGGTCAGAGTTACAGGTGACATAAAACAAACATTTGACATGACAAACCGGTGACATAAAATAGCCAATTGAACATCCAACAAACTGTGTCTCTGTCCCCTCACCTCTCTTTTTCATTCCCGAGCAGCCAATGGGACACCACTTACTGCTCCGGCCAATGGAACACCTCTTACTGCTCAGCCATGGATCTGACTCAGCCCAACGTACAGCAGTGTGTCAGGCCACAGGTATGCTCAGTGATGAATGGGTTATGTTGCAGTGTGTCAGGCCACAGGTACGCTCAGTGATGAATGGGTTATGTTGTGTTTGTGTACATGTGCCCATACACACAGAGTTAAGAACACTAGGATGCTAATGTGGTGTGTGTGTGTGTGTGTGTCTTCAGATGCTGCCATGGACATGTAGGATGATGCAGCCCAAGGAGTTTGCTTGGGCCGGGTTCTGATCAAGAGGGCAGCTATCCTCTGTCGACATGCCACTCCTGAAAGATGCCATTGATGGCCTGCTGCTGCATTACCATGGGCAGGACATCCTGGAAGGAGTTTAGCCTCCTTTCTAGGACACAGACAAACGATGTGCTAGAGAGAACGAAAAGACTTGCCTACTTTAATAGGGTTTTTTTTGTTATCCACTGTATAGAAGTCTACACATACACACAGCACAATTTAAGAAATGTAAATGTGTCCAATTTTTTTTACCACAAAGTTTGGATTATTCTGTCACAAAATATGTTCATAGCACTCCTCTATTCCACAGTAATTTGAAGAACAATTGTAAGATGGTTGCACACACATATGCAAACACACACACAGTATGTGACTATATCTTATGTTTATCATCATCTTATGTCTCTTTTCCTCGCTTGCTCTTTCTACCTCAGATACACACAGCTCAACTGTTTTGTCTTTGCATCTCCCAGCCTCTCATCCCCACACACACTAACACGTACCTGTCTTTGAATGTCCTACTTGTCTTAAGTTTATTCATTTGTCCCATTTTAAATTTAAAGTCTCCTATATATAACTAAAGCATTGTTTTTTCGAGAACTACTACAAAATGCCATACTTACTGTCAATGCGTATACTTGGCACATCTCTCTCCGTGTGTGCTCACTTCCTCTGTTCCACTGCAATTTCAAAAGCTCCACTGCAAAGCTATTAGGCGGCTACATGAGTGGAAACAGTGACGAGGAACAGGGCATCGTGGAGAGGAACAGGGCATCGTGGAGAGGAACAGGGCATCGTCGAGAGGAACAGAGCGCCAGTTGCTGTAGGAGAGAGGGACACAGAGAAGTACGACAACCTGTGCAGCTGGCGACGTTTGGGACAATCGGTGAATTTGTGGAGGGGGGCGAGGATTGGGCAGAGTATGAGGAAAGGTTGGGACACTTTTTCGCTGCTAATGGAATTACTGAAGAGGCTAGAAAGCGCTTAATTCTCCTGAGTGTGTGTGGGGCAAAGACTTATAAATTGATAAGAGACTTAGCCACGCCGCTGAAACCAGGTGAAATTTCATGTGCAGACCTAGTCAAACTCATTGGAAACCACCTCATTTCAAAGCCATTTGTAATTGTCCAGCCACATTTAACAGCCATTTCAGAAAGTCAGGTCAGTCAGTGGTCAGATCAGTCAATTTCATAGCAGAGCTTCGACAGCTATCGGAGCATTGTGGCTCCGGAACTGTGTTAGACATGCTCCGTGACCGACTTGTATACGGAATAAATGATGACGCAATTCAGCGCCGCTTGCTAGGTGACACCCCACCACTGACTTTCAAGAGAGCGCTTGAGATTTCTCAAGGAATGGAGATGGCTGCTAGCAATAACAAAGATATTCAGAAAGGGCATGCTGGGGCACAACCTGTGGCTGTGCATCATATAAAGAAAGACGTTTCCAAATCTGGCAAGCCAGTTGAATGCTTCAGGTGCGGAGGTGCACATTATGCAGATGAATGCAAATTCAAAGATGCAGTCTGCCATGGCTGCAGAAAAAAGGACACTTAGAAAAGAAGTGTAGAAGTGCTAATAAAAATAAAGCTAAACCTGGAAAAGGGAAAGCACAGCAGACTCAAGCAGCCACACATCATGTGGAGGGAACCAATGAAGAGGCTATGTGTTCTTTTGACATGTTTGGGGTGGAAACGGATGAGGAGTCGCCTATGCCATATTACGCCATAATGTAATAATGTAATGTCTATGCCATATTACGCCACAGTTACTGTACATGGAAAGGATATCAAGTTTGAGACTGATTCAGGGGCTACAGCATCGGATATCAGTGAGGAGACCTACAGGAGGACATGGGCATCCATGCCACCACCCCTTACTCCATCAAAGCTCAAGCTAAGGACATACACAGGTCAGCCGATGCCACACTTGGGAGTGTCGCAGGTGAGCATGGCAGTAGGAAGTCAGAGGGCTGAGGGCAGACTAGTGGTAGCAAAGGGTAGTGGACCCAGTCTTTTGGGCCGTGATTGGCTCAGAAAAATTAAGCTAAATTGGCATGAGGTTAAGTACACTCACACGACAAGAGGACATTCTACAAGGATACAGTGATGTGTTCAGAGACGAGCTGGGCACAGTCAAGACTGTGAAACTCCATGTTGACCCCAATGCCACACCACATTTCTACAAGCCCAGAGTGGTACCCTATGCAATGAAAGAAAAAGTGGAACAGGAGCTGGAGCGCTTACAGGCGTTGTGCGTCATTGAGCCAGTCCAGTTCTCAAGGTGGGCAGCTTTTATTGTTCCTGTTATGAAAACTGATAAAACAGTGCGGATATGTGGGGACTATAAACCTACTGTGAACCAGGTCTCAAAGCCGTAAGAGTACTCGTTACCACGGGTGGATGACCTGTTTGTGACCCTGGCAGGGGGTAAGTCTTTTACAAAACTGGACATGAGCCACCCCTATCAGCAGTTGCTGCTAGATGAAGAGTCCAAAGAGTATGTCTCAATAAACACACACAAAGGATTGTTTAAGTACAACCGCTTAGTGTTTGGAGTGGCGTCCAGCCCTGCCATTTTCCAAAGTTCAATGGACAGTTTATTGCAAGGATGTAAGCATGATCTGCTGATTACAGGTGCTACTGAGGCTGAGCATCTCAGTAACTTAGAGCAGGTGCTACAAAGACACTCAGATGCAGGGCTGAGATTGAAACGGGACAAGTGTGTGTTCATGGCACCAAGTGTGACTTATTTGGGTCATAAGATATGTGTAACTGAATGTGTAACTGAATGTGTAATGAAGCTACTGCTTTTCTATAAGAATGCATATATCATGTTCTCGTATGTGTATGCTAATTGTTAATTTGCGATTGATGTGTTAAAGTCAGTATAGGTGTATGAAAGTAATTTACACCAGATTCATTTTCAGCTTCTTAAAGTTAAATTTACTTAATGGAGAAACTTAGGAACTTAGTGGGGGAGGAGTGTTGTAATGCAAAAATAAATGTTAGAAAGTAAATATTCTCACCACTAGAGGGAGCCATATGACAGTGAGACAAAAGAAATGTGCGCTTCTTCTGTGGCTGCAGGTGGAATAAGCCTGGCTGTTCAGGATGACGTGCCTTAGATATAGTTCTGATCTGCCACCATGTATGTTCATGAAATATTTTAGATAAAGGTGAAAACTTGGCATCCTTGTTTGTGGTCTCTTTTATTGTCAAGTTACCACAGTACATGTCTGCACTGAAGCATGAGTTGTTTTCAATCTCATTGTGCATGTATATAGTGTGCATTGTACATATGCATAGTGACAATAAAAGGCATTCTGTTCTATTCTAATAACTGTGTTTGTTAGGAATTCACAACTTTGTCTTGTCAATAAAACAATGCTCATGAATAAAGTTAAAGTTTATTTGAAAGGTGTACTTCCATCGTGTTTTCATTAATTTTGCGGTGTTCTCTAGTATTAATAATTGCCCTGTGCGCTGGTTTTAATGAAAAAAATGTTCTAGTGCTTCTGTTTCAGGCTGTTTTAGTTTGGTTAGGGGGTGGGGCCGGGAGAACGACATGATTTCACCAGAGGCACGCTCCCTGCAGCTTCCTTTGCCCTACAGTCAACTTGATAGCAGAGTAAGGTAAAGGGGAAAAGTCAACTTCACAGCGCTAAAACTGCACACAGAATGTCTACGGAGATACAGCCTTATGTGTTTGATCCTGAATCCGAAGAGGAAGGAGAGATGGCACAAGCACAGTCGCTTCCTGACCGTTTGTAATATTTGCATGACAAAACAGTGCAAGTGCCCGGTAAATGCAGTTCAGTCATTCAACTAGCCTGCTAATCTTATGCGAGTCAGTCAAACAGGCTAACATTATTTAAAGCCCATTCGGTCAGTTTCTCTTATATGTATTTTCGCGTCTACGTCACGCCGAAGGCCCTTTTCGCATTGGGTCGTTTTTCCGCATATTGTCTTCTTTTGACTGATATAGAAAACGGGGATAGAAAAACATTTTGATACGCAGCATGCATATGCAACTCGGGGTGACCTATCATATTTCAAAAGAGCAAGTACTAAACGGTAGTGGAAGTACACCTTTGAAGTATTACAATATGTTGTCTACCATGTTCTAAAGAGTACTACAGAGCCTTTACTACACATAATCATAGCTGAGATAAAGCCATACATTTTGTTAGTAGAAAGAATGCAAGTATCTTGGTTCAGTTCAAGTCAAGTTGGTTTTATTGTCATTACAGCCATATACATAGTACGTAGTGAGACAAAACAGCATTTCGCCCGCAACAAATGGTGTAACACACAAACTGTTAAAAGCAGTAGAGACAAGACAAATACAGTACAGTGTGCACACAAACTAAAGATATGCATGTAGTGCAAGAGAACAGTGAACAGAAAACAAACACAATAGAGGCTTTGATAAGCAAGGGAAAAGTAGACTACTAATTGCTATACGCTACTAGCAATCAGGCAAACCAGTATTTTATTGTATGTTATTGACAATTATACAGAATTGAGGAAATCAAGGAAAAGTTTGCATATTATAAGGTTAATAGCATTAGAATGGCATACTTTTACTGTGCGAAAATAAGCTGCTACAAAAGTGCTCTAACCTATTGAAGTATATCTTAGGGCTCATTTCCACCGACTTGACCGTCTACAGCGCGTAGCCGTTTACAGCGCGTGAGCGTATTCTGAGCATATGAGCATTTCCACCGGACATCTCTGCGTGTACAGCGCGTGAGCGGGAATTCAGCTGCCAGCCCCGTCTTTAAATGCACTTGGCCAATGTCTTTAAGTGCACATAGCCATGTTTCCCTATCTTTAAGGGCTCATTTCCACCAAACACTCTGCGTGTACAGTGCGTGCCTGTTTTCTGTCCATATTCGTTTCGAATGCACGTTAACGGATTAGACCATTTACACTGCATGCGTGATCTGAACGTGTTCTGTCCCTATACAAACCTATTGCACATGGATACGCCCTGTACACGCTCAAGTCGGTGGAAATGAGGCCTCACTTTAGTAAGCACAATATGTGTTTTTTTGGTGTTATTTCCTTATGTTAAACATTGTTTAGAAAGCATAACTGCACAAATAGTACAACTTGGCACTTCGATAAGACGAACGGAATATTTGACATTGTTCTAAATCAGTGACTTATGGACCTCAATTTTGCAATTTATTGACCCTAGATTTATCAAACCAAATAGGAAACACTGAATGACAAGAACGAGGTTAGTATTTTTTATAGCTCGAGTGGTCGACAGAAGACCGATTGAGGCTCTTCTTGCATTGAGAATACTCCGAAGAAGAAATCTTCAGCAAAATCTTGCTTCTTCCTATTAAGAACATAAAAGCTCCATCACTATTAAACCTACAACATGTTTGACTGGACAGCGTGACAACTTAACAGGTATTTCAGTTCCAGTTATGTAGGCTGCCCTTGTAGTGCAGATCTGATATGATAAGGCCAATATTGGTAGATTTCAGCGTTTGTTTCATGCTGTTGTAATTGAGTGGTAATATTTTGCAGACAGTCCCGAGGTTTTTGAGGTATTCCCTGTGTCAATACATGCATTGATAGCACAGTTGACATAAATTGTATAGCTACGCCTATAGCTTTCAATTGGATTTTGGCTGAATACACGCAGAACATGCGCAGAAAAATAGACTTGGTTTCTATTTTCTAATTGCAGTCCGTATTCTGAGTGTATTCCACAGACAGAATACGCTCAGAGCACGCTTGCGGTGGAAATGCTCTAATCTGCTAACGTGCATTCTAAATGAATATGGACAGAAAACGGACAGAACACGGGCACGCGCTGTACACGCAGAGTGTTTGGTGGAAATGAGCCCTAACACGCAGTTGCAATAAAACTGTAAAGACTGATAATTTTCTATATGTCCCTTTCAGATTTTTCACATTTTTGTAATGCTCCTGACGGGATTCGAACCTGTGCATTTGCGGGGAAAGTGCGACATATAATGATATGCAAAACCGAAGGTAAAGCTTCAATTTGATTGGCTGTCACTCTGTCACAACTGTCCACGGCTGGCCCCCGCGGCATTGCTGAGAATTTGTTTCCTGGTTATTTCCATGTGCAATACTATCCATCACCAGCAGGTCGAGCTAGAGTCACAATAATAAGCTGGAGGCGAAACAGGTGCTCCTAACAGGCGCTGGCTATGTGAATGAGAACGTAGATTTTTTTTATATTTTAAGAGCCTGTCTGAGTGCTAGCAAAAAAAGTTGAATAACTTTGTGAAACACTAATATGAGTTCACAATTGCAATACACAACACATGTAATAATACAGTGGATATAAACATTTAAATGGATATCATAATCCACAGCACACATTTTATGAGACCATATGGGATCCGGAAGGCTCCTACAAAGAATCAGCTTTTCCCATGCGAATCTCACCAGTTGTTTCTAGAGCAAAACCACTACACCATAACGACTAGGTCCAAAGTGTTATTTTGTTAATGCCAATACAACTAAACTGTTGTACAGTCAAGGGTCCATCCACTTCAGTCCAGTTTTGCATACTTCCACTTAACAAGCATTCTGTGTCCACATGGTGTCAGTTAGCCCAGGGTCTTGTGCTGTGTGTCTTGAGAACAGCGAGAAGCCTGTACTCTATTTAGTCTGCCGACTTCATCTCCTGAGGAATGCGACAGCTCTCCCGCCTGAGCCCTGCCACCCTCCCGCCTGAGCCCTGCCACCCCACTTTAATCTGATGACAAGCTCCTGTGTCAGGCTCATCACAACCAGCTAGGCTCGCAGTAAAAACATTTCTATTCTCAATCCATATGCACTTGAAATGAGGACCACAAAACATACAAACATTATTGTATATTTCATAAACATGCTTATTAATTCATTCATTAATTATTTAAATAATAATTAATAATTCATTTGTTTATTTATTTAGTTATTTGTTTGATTATTTGTTCATTACATCTAATCTTTTTTTTCTTTATGGATGCGCACAGTCAGTGGACCAATCATTTTACTACTTATTGTATTTTGTATAATTGTATGTGAGAAATAAGATTTGAATTTCAATTTGAAAACAACAAGCAGGATCAGAGGATAGACTACTACCACTCCTCAGTCCCAGCCCTTGCTGTGGACTAGTAGTCCATTCACCCCACTCTTGCCTCCATCTGCACATTTATGGGAGGTTGTTTGTTTGGGTTTTTTTGGGTGGGTGGGTAACGGTGAAGTAAAAGTTGTCCCAGTTATGTGTGTGTGCGTGTATGTGTGTGTGTGTGAGCATGCATGCTTGAGCACTTAAGGGTATGGTGTATGTGTTGGAGGTTATGAATATGAAAGTGTGTGTCTATGTGTGTGTAAGTGTAAGCATGTATGTGTCTAAGTGTGTGTAATCCCCTGTGTGTGTGTGTGTGTTTGTGCTTGTCTAAGCAGGCCCCTCCTCAGCCAGACTTGACCTGGGTCATCAGTCCAAACGCCTGCCAAGGGCACCAAAGCTGCAGTATGACTGACCCTCCTACACACTCTCACACTAAGCATGTCGCCAAAAGTACCTGGCAAACAGCTAACGGGGTTCCATGTTTACGTAAAACACACACAGCTCCAGTTCTTTCTTATAACCTTGACTACACACACCTTCCAGCAGACGAGACTGATGATGATGTATGTGTGAGTGACAGGTGTCAGGATGACATCAGACATTAGCAGGCCCTACCCCTTCCTGTGTCCTTGGGCCCGTGAGTGAGTGACAGCTCCCGGCTCTCGTCCCTCCCTGCCCTTCTGAGAAACGGCGTCTGCTGGTTACAGAGGGGAATGGCAGCATAATCAGGCACACTGATAGTGGCCCAGGGGCATTAGGTTACCTCTCAGCTGCTCTGGCTGGGGCACCATCTGCCCAAGGAACCTTTGCCATCTCCTGGCACAGAGAGAAAGAGAGAGGGGGAGGAGAGCGAGAGAGGTTGAGAGACTCAGAAAGAAAGTGAGAGTGAGAGAAAGATGGGAAAAGAGAGAGAGAGAAGACAAAAAGAGGTTGAAAGTGTGAAATAGAGATGAGGAAAAAATTGGAGCGAGACATTAACTGATGGGGTGGAGGGGGGTACACCTGGAGTCAAGGTAACATCTGTTAGTGTGTGTGTTTAGTTTATGATTCTGCCAACATTTAGGCTGTACTAAAATCATCATGCACCAAGCATTACCAGTAACAGAACTAAAGGGACGGAAAAAAGTAAAGACACAAGACAGATCATTTTCTCAATAGTTTTGATAAAGATTTCCAAATGGCTCCTCATAACATTATCGGCCACTTAAGGGTTGTTAGAGTTACTCTGGCTAGGGATGTGTGTGTGTGTGTGTATGTGTGTGTGTATGTGTGTGCGTGTTGGTGTCTGTGTGAGGAATTGACAGTGAAGATTTAAAGACATGCTGTGGATGGACGGCTCCACATCATTGTGTTGGGTCACCGCTCCAGTGGACAAATCGCCGCTGTAACAGCACTCTGAATCAACAGTTTCATCACCACAGGCCCAAATATGTTCAGCAATGCGGGTGTGTTTATTTGTGTTTGTAAGTAAGGTATATGTGCACACTGGCATGTGTGTACATGCATATGTGTAATGTGTATGTGTGGAAAGGAGGGAGAAGGGGGTCGTGTGAAATCTCACCGTGTTGAACAGATCATAAAACACTGTGTGATAAAGAGGAGAGAGAGAGAGAGGGAGGGAGAGAGAGAGGACAGAGAGAAAGAGAGGGAGGGAGACAGAGGACAGAAAGAGAGAGAGAGAGAGAGAGAGAGAGAGGGAGAGAGAGGATGAGAGAGAGGGAGAGAGAGAGGGAGAGAGAGGATGAGAGAGAGGGAGGGAGAGAGAGAGGACAGAGAGAAAGAGAGGGAGGGAGACAGAGGACAGAAAGAGAGAGAGAGAGAGAGAGAGAGAGAGGGAGAGAGAGGGAGAGAGAGGATGAGAGAGAGGGAGAGAGAGGATGAGAGAGAGGGAGAAAGAGGGAGAGAGAGAGGATGAGAGAGAGAGAGGGAGAGAGAGGATGAGAGAGAGGGAGAGAGAGAGAGGGAGAGAGAGAGGGAGAGAGAGGATGAGAGAGAGAGAGGGAGAGAGAGGGAGAGAGAGGATGAGAGAGAGGGAGAGAGAGGATGAGAGAGAGGGAGAGAGAGAGGGAGAGAGAGAGAGAGGGAGAGAGAGGATGAGAGAGAGGGAGAGAGAGGATGAGAGAGAGGGAGAGAGAGAGGGAGAGAGAGAGAGAGAGAGAGAGAGAGAGAGAGAGAGAGAGGGAGAGAGAGAGGGAGAGAGAGAGAGAGAGAGAGAGAGAGAGAGAGAGGGAGAGAGAGAGGGAGAGAGAGAGAGAGAGGGAGAGAGAGAGAGAGAGAGAGAGGGAGAGAGAGAGAGAGGGAGAGAGAGGGGGAGAGAGGGAGAGAGAGGGAGAGAGTACAGTTAATTAAATTCTGAAAGTGCTTGAGAATCTTCTGCAAAACTGTACATAGTTACAACCTAAATTGTTCTGCATGCCACACCCTCGTCGTAAATAACCCTCGTCGTAAATAATACTCGTCGTAAATAATACTCGTCGTAAATAATACTCGCCGTAAATAATACTCGTCGTAAATAATACTCGCCGTAAATAATACTCGTCGTAAATAATACTCGTCGTAAATAATACTCCTGAAAGCTGCTGGGCAACACTGACACATCACACCACAGGTGTCAAGACGATTGACCGGTGGTTATTCTCAACACTTAATAGGAACACACACACACACACACACACACACACACACTCAAAGGACATTTTGCTGGCCATGGCTCTATGACAATGCAATAGCACCTGTTTTAAATAACTTTAGAATATAACTCACTTACTAATTAGTCAGGAATCTTTCAGAAATGCTTCTGTTCTGGCTGTGACCCTGCTCTGGCCACTATGCCCCCTTGGTCCTGCCAGACATTCTGTAGTTGAACAAAGATGTCCCGATACTTTAGTAAACCTTCTCGCTTTGCATTCCTGGTGCAGCCCACATTCAGATGTATCTCCTTCAAGTTCAGACAGCAACCTAAACACACCTCCACTGTGTTCAGGATCTTATGCTGTTTTAAAAAATGACTGAAAACATGGACTTAACAAACACACCTACTAAAGGTCAGTAATATGCTGTTAAATTGAGTTGATTCTTATTCTTCAAAGCAAACTAACATCACTTGGCTGCTGAAGCATAGTTTAAAAACAGACGCAGCCAAACATACAAGATGCAAGATCAGCCCGTTAAACCCATTCTTTTTTTTTTTGCCTTCATGCCTACACATAGACAAAAAACAATCAAGCAATCAAGACCATATTCTCCGCTTAAAGAAATGTGTAGTAGAGCACCGTGTCGCAGGTTTGGACTAAGTGATGATCCCGAGCCTACCTGACAGATCTCAGGTTTCATTCCAGACGCTCATGCGTAAGCAGCAGCTGCCCTGCTGCGGGGACCGACCGAGAGGGGGGAAAGTTCCCAGCGAAGCTTTGAAAGAAGACCAACTACCCAGCTAACTTCTGGGTTCTTTGGAAATCACTTTTTGACTGGACAAGGTAACAGAGAGTTCACCGTTTGTGGTGTGATGTTTTTTTTTTTGCGCGCTCTGGTGATCTCGAACCAAAGGCATGCGTTGTGTTTGAAGTGTGGCAAATGTGCTTGAGCAGTTTAGTTTGAAGCAGGGGGTCTTCGGCTCTTGAACTTCACGTTGTCGCGTTACAATGATTAGCCTCTACTTTTTTAAGGATATCGTACCCCGTTTAAAGAGAAGCTTGCTTCATAAAAGCAGGCTAAACTTTCTAGCACCTGCACAGCTATCATGATAATCAACTCAGTTCTGTTTCAACCCCGCAGCTCGTTTGACTTCATTTTCCACAATTCATTTGACATGAACAAAAGTAATACTGGCCTCTGTCTGATTAGTAACTCATTCCTAGTCGAAAAGACGACCTTCTGACATCTTATCCCATCCTGTCCTGCTCCAAGTAAAAGCCTACTATAAAAGTCCTGACTTGTGTTCCGTTACCAACACTGAATGGTCTATGTGTCGACCGACACGAATACGAAGAAAAACATATATAGGCCTGTTACACCCAACGGATTCTCGTGATGTGATGAACATCTTGCATGTGAATTGTGGTGGTCTGCAAACATACTGTATAGTCGCACACCGGCCAGGAGACCTGTTGAGGGCTCAGGCTTTTTCTTCACCAACAAGTTTGTCTTCATTTTTGTTCGTTGCCATTTTGGGATGTTGGAGCTTAGGAAAACTTCAGAAAGCCCTTTTCTAGCACTGGAATTGCAGCTGTTAAGATTATATTAATTTAAAAACACACTTTTGCAACTTAAAGTGGTTGAAAGCTTATTTAGAGGGTGTTTCAATTCTGGCGGTTCACTTTTCAATCATTCAGAAATGTCATGTTTTTGGGCCAATTCATCCCAACTGTGTGTGGTGTGGGTATGTGTTTGTTATGGTATCATCTCCCATCATGGTATGAAATGCTCCGGGCAACGCGATGCAAAGCAGGCATAAATAAATAGTTGATCAGAGTGAACTCAAATCTTTCCCTCAGCATTGGGGTGTCAGCTCACTGCACATGGTTGTTGTAGTTACCATTGTGTGGGGCATTAATATGGAACGGTACTTTTAGACAGAATTAATGTATACCCAGCCACCCAATCAGAAAATACCATTGTAATTGTCCGGTCTAAAATGATGTGGACCATCCTGCCCGGTGAAGTTGGGAGTTCTCTTTGATCAGACTGTCAGAGCCGACATCACAATTACCCAGCTGCTTTCACGACCTCTGGGAACGGCCTCAGTTTATTTACTGTGGCATTTAGTGGTTATGGGAGACAGACCCATGCACAGCACATACACAGTGTATGTGTGCGCGTGTGTGTGAGAGAGAGAGAGAGAAAGAGGGAGGGAGAGAAAGACAGAAAAAGATTAAAATCCTAATGACTAAAATAGTTATTTTATATTACAACATGTCTGTGCCCCAAGTTTTTTTGACAGTTTGGCAATATGATGGAGACAGAGAGAATGATTATTTGGGTGTCTTTGTAGCACCAGAGCTTGTAGCAGCCACTAAACATAGGGGTCTGGGACAGGCAGACAGAAAGGCATACAACCAGATAGTCTGACAGACAGACAGATGGACGGACAGACAGCTTCAAGGCAACTGCTTCAGTAGCATCGTATTTACTCCAGTCATCTCGCCAGCCAGCTAAGCATAGTGTCTGCTTGTGTATCTTTATCCACCACAGGTCCATGCAGAGATGTGTGTGAGAGTTTGCGTGCGTGTGTGTGTGTGTGTAAATATCTGTCTGTCTGGTTATGTGAGCCCGTCACATTTGTGAAAGGTGCATGCGTGTGTGAGCTCAGTGCTAGCTCTGTGTAAGCAGGGATTTTGTGCTTTCAGTGTAGAGGAGGAGTGGAGTGTGTGTGCGCGCGTGTGTGTGTGTGGTCGGCACCGTCATAGTTGATGCAGCCATTGTCTTATGTATAACTGTGTGTGTGTGTGTGTGTGTGTGTGTGTTTGTGTGTGCGTACAGTCACGTCATGCTCTTTTACACGAGATTTACTTTCTCAATGTCTCAGGAGGGCTGGCAGGCCTGACACGACACTCCAACCCAGCAACCAGCTCCTCTCCTTACCACCCCCCAATCCTCACAACCCCCCCAATCCTCTCCTCTGCACCCCCCAATCCTCTCCTCCGCACCCCTCAATCCTCTCCTCCGCATCCTCTGTACCAGCAGTAAGCTATTGAATGAGCATTTTGGGCTAAACATTAAGGATTCTGCTCAGGATTTTTTCTGGACAGTAATTAAGTTGCCCCATTGTCTTACAAATGTTGCATGCAGTGAAAGGAACCTTACTGGAAGAAGTATTTTATTATTCTTATGACTGGTTTGTCAGCAGAACCAGAATACTCAGAACATTATAAAGTCATCTAGAAATTGTTAAAGGAACAAGAAAGTTCCAGGTAATATATTTAAGATGCTCTGGCAGTAGTTTTGATTTTCTTTAAGGTGTTTCCCCCTTTTTACTGAGCGGCTGTCAATATTTATAGAGCTGACAGCTTCATCCTGTATGCTGTCCGTGGGGAGCAGTGGTGGCGGATCCTGTTTGCCTTAAGCCTGTGCGGCCCCCTCCACCCCAACCCCAGACTCCAACATCTCTGTGAGACATGGAAGAGAGCGGCCTTAGCGGCCAAGATTTACCCATAACTCCCACCCGCCCCCCTGCATACCCCGACAACCTCTTAAACCCCCTCCCCTTCTTTCAGCCTTCAGCCTTCTTTCTCTCTCTCTCTCTCTCTCTCTCTCTCTCTCTCTCTTCCCCCCCTCTATCTCTCCTGTACTGTCTCATTCTCTCTCTCTCTCTCTCTCTCTCTCTCTCTCTCTCTCTCTCTCTCTCTCTCTCTCCCTGTCTCTCTCTCTCTCTTCCCCACTCTATCTCTCCTGTACTGTCTCATTCTCTCTCTCTCTCTCTCTCTCTCTCTCTCTGTCACTCTCTCTCTCTCTCTCTCTGTCTCTCTCTCTCTTCCCCCCTCTATCTCTCCTGTACTGTCTCATTCTCTCTCTCTCTCTCTCTCTCTCTCTGTCACTCTCTCTCTCTCTCTCTCTGTCTCTCTCTCTTTCCCCCCTCTATCTCTCCTGTACTCTCTCTCTCTCTCTCTCTCTCTCTCTGTCACTCTCTCTCTCTCTCTCTCTCTGTCTCTCTCTCTCTCTTCCCCCCTCTATCTCTCCTGTACTGTCTCATTCTCTCTCTCTCTCTCTCTGTCTCATTCTCTCTCTCTCTCTCTGTCTCTCTCTCTCTTCCCCCCTCTATCTCTCCTGTACTGTCTCATTCTCTCTCTCTCTCTCTCTGTCTCTCTCTCTCTCTCTCTCTCTCTCTGTCTCTCTCTCTCTTCCCCCCTCTATCTCTCCTGTACTTTCTCATTCTCTCTCTCTTTTTTGCTATCCCTCTGTCCTTCTCTCACTCTCTTGCTCCTGTTTTCCCTTTCTCTTTTTTGATTTCTCTCTGTCCTTCTCTTTCTTTCTCTTTCTTTCCCTCCCTCTCTCTCTCTCCCCTCCTGTTCTCAGGGGGGCTCATAAGTGGCATAGATAGGGCGGAGGCCCTCTGCTCGTATTAGTACCTGTCAGCAGACACCCCCTCCCACACACACACACTCTCTCGCACATACTCACACACACTCACACACACGCGCACACACACACACACACACACACACACACAAACATACACATACACAGACACACACACACACACCCATCCTTGTGGCCCTGTGTGTTGTGTGAGGGACACTTACTGCGGTGTTGTGGTAGGGACACTTACTGCAGTGTTGTGGTAGGGACACTTACTGCAGTGTTGTGGTAGGGACACTTACTGCAGTGTTGTGGTAGGGACACTTACTGCAGTGTTGTGGTAGGGACACTTACTGTTTTTTTAGTTCTGATTGCCCCCATGTGGTTGCGGGATGCAGCGAGTGACCCTTTGATGAAGCCCCCACCCTGACCCCGACCCACCCTGACCCCCCCCTGACCCCATTGCCCACCCTGACCCCATTGCCCAACCCACCTACCCCTCCACCCCCCCCCCCACCACAACACCCCCCCAACCCCCCCCCCCAAACCCCCCCCCCCCCCCACCACGACCCCCCCCGCCCCCACCATCACCACCACACTCCCACCCCCCTCCCACTCCCTCCCCTCGCGATGCCTCTGGATGACTGATGGCATTGCTGGAAGTCCAAGAGAGATGTCAGGTAGTGCACATGGAGAGGTGTGCCAGCGAGCAGTGTGTGAACGCCACACGTCCACCTCAAATGTGAGCACCATGGTCCCATTTGTCACCAAGGTCACCGATCGTCCTGCCTGTACGGCTCAATTTGATCTGGACATGTGTGGTGTAATAAGAGCATGTGATGAGTGATCTGGACATGTGATGTTATGTGTGTGTCATAAGGGTGTGATGTGTGTGATAAGGACATGTGATGTTGTGTGTGTGTGATAAGGACATGTGATGTTATGTGTGTGATAAGGTCTTGTGATATATGTGATGGGGATAAGGAAGTCTGCTATCAGAATGACACATGCCTAATATGAGGCTTTAGCACACATGCCTAATATGAGGCTTTAGCACACATGCCTAATATGAGGCTTTAGCACACATGCCTAATATGAGGCTTTAGCACACATGCCTAATATGAGGCTTTAGCACACATGCCTAATATGAGGCTACAACAACAGGCCTCTTTGCAGCACCACATGCATTACGTTTTTGTGAGTTCCATTTTTTAGATGTTAACAAAAAAATACAGATACGTTTAATTGGTAAATAAACCAAGCAAACAACCAAGAACATTTTAATATAAATACTACCGTTTTCAGATTTACCCACTGTGAGATAGGTGACAGCTGCTTTATAATACGCTAGATGTGGCTATTGCTTTGCACCTTTTGTGTAAGCTTGTGTGTGCCCTTGTATGAGTGTGTGTAAATATGGCACAAACGCATGGTCAGTGAAAATTGAGTGGAGGCACACTCACACACCCTCTGGCACACTCACACACCCTTGCGTTGAGCAGTCCTGTGTCATGACGCCCGATTGAGCCATCACAGGCTTAGGATGCTAGCACAGTGACCCGCTACCACACAGGAGTTGCCCAGTGAGCGATGTCTGACACTGAGATCTCAGTGCTGTAGGTCAAACCTCAGAAATTATAAGTGTACTTGTCAAGGTGTGTGCTTCTCTGAAAGTGTGTGTGCTACCATGCAAGTGTAGCCTATTAATGAATTCTCTATGTCTGTCTGTCTGTCTGTCTCTCTCTCTCTCTTTCTTTCTCTCTGTATATATACTCATGTGTATGTATATGTATATGTGTATGTTTATCTGTGTTGTCACTCATCTTGGCTGTAGAGTGAGTGGAACTTTGTTTGGTCCACAGCAGGGATGGAAATTAACCACCCTCCACCCGCCAAATGCGGGTAAATATGAGCGTTGGCGGGTGAATTTTGTTATTTTACCTGCCACTGTGGCGGGTGTGCAAATGCTATCTAGCCTAGGGTGACCAGACGTCCCGGTTTGACCGGGACAGTCCCGATTTTTAGTCGCGTGTCCCGAGTCCCGACAAAAGCCAGTCGGGACGCAAAAATGTCCCGGTTTTCACCCAAAACCACATCAAGCTGCCCAAATTACAGTGATAGCATATACAAAACTGTTAAATTAAAGCCTAATGAAGTTTCCAGTAATTCAGAGTCAATGTGTGTGTGTGTGAGTGACAATGGTAGGTGAGCTCTGCGAAATCTTCGCAGTCAATGTTACAATGTATCTTGCAGTATACAGCGGCCGTGTTTTAACGGTTTTCTTCGATAGCAGACCAGACTACTACACGACAATGCCTAAGAGAATGTGCACGCGCATGACGTCACACATAGTGTCCCGGTTTTAGACTCTGGAAATCTGGTCACCCTAATCTAGCCACAAGTTCCATACAGTATATGAAAGTCACTCACTCACTCACGCATGTTGTATCGTAGCTAACAGACAGCACAGGTGCTTAGAAGCGCATTTATTGATAAACAACACTCAGAGCGTTCCTTCGGGCACGGAACACATTTTAGGTTAGGGGTGCTGCATATTTGAGTCATGGATTTCTTCACATACATATAATGTCGTTTTAGTGCACTTGATATCCCTCCCGTTGGTACCCGACGTTCCATATTAACGCCATTTGCGGACACAATTCCAGAACCAACTCGTGATTTTGGCTTATTAGGCTAATAGCTCGACCACCACCGATGTCTGAATATTTTGAGGAAGTTCCATTCCTGGGGCAATTTAGGTGGATATTTTTCTATGACTATAATACAACTATGATGACGGGAAAGACTGGCTATCATTTAACATATCCTGAAATGGTGTGGTTATTCCAAATATGATCTTGGTAACTTTCTGTTCACCGATTTTCCGGTAATGAAAGCACAGTCATGATTATTTATAGCCTAACTGTCCACGCGGGAATGCATCAGTTTTGCCTTGTGTGACCAGTAGAGATGTGAAATCCGGCTCCTTGAAGGGATTCGGTTCATTTTGAGTCACTCAATGATATGAGCCGGGTTGTCCGAGTCACTTGAGTCACTTGAGTCACATGAAAAATGACACGACATAAAAAGGCATATACACTTGTTGTTTTGGGTATTTTCTCCTACCATGTCTTCAGGTATATTTCACAAGTCAGCAAGTAGGCTCATTAAGCAGAATGTTAATAGCCAGGTAATGAAAGTAGCCTAAGAGTTGGACCATTAGTCATTTTATATTGAATGTGGCAAATCAACACACAAATTACACATACATAGAACAATAATGTGCAACAAATGGAACAATTTCTGCAAATGACATAGTGATTTAGTAACACACAAGAAATGGCAGAAGAATGTGAAACAGTGCAAATTGCTTTTAAGCTATAGCCTACTATATACAAAGTATGTGAAATACTAGTGCAATGTGTGGAAGTTGGCTAAGAATAATGTACAGTAGACTACACAGAACCATTTTAAATATAAAAGAATACCAAAGAGTAACAACTGCAATTAAAATGTGAGACTCCATTGCAGGGAGTGTAGGGAGTGTTTTCACACTTTAAGGGCAAAGGTCACAGAGAGAGTACATTATACATACTCACTACAACAACAAATGGTCTTGCTGGTGTTTTGCTACCAATCGAATATCCAGCTTGCTGCCCTGGGTACTAGTTCTACAGAAGGGCTTTTACTATTATTAGTATTATTGTTGTTGTTACTATTATTATGACAGACACCACAACCTGCAGAACCCCCCCACCCCCAAGAAAAAAGAAATCTAGAACTAAAACAGCATTACATTCCATTAAATTACATTATATAGCATTACATTATATTACAAGATTTAAAGTTTTGGGGAATTTGACATTATCAGAGGCCCAGATGCAGAATGCAGTCGCTGTAAGGTTTACAGTGTAAGCAGTTGAGCAGTTAGTCAGATATACTACTTTAAAATACCATAAAGAAGAACTGAATTGTAAAGCCCAATAGCTGCCTTTTAAACAATCTACAGTACACAGCACATAGTGTCGTGTATGTCTACAGTACACAGAACGCATTACTTAATAACGAAATGTGTGTTATTTTTCCTTCGCGCTGGAATACGTTCTCATTATTGTTTGTCAAGATAAATAAACAGCGCAAACAAACACAAGACCGATGCTTATAGCCTGCCACTTTCAATTTGCCTCAGTCCGCCTGTCTCCAGCTGTCACTTGCTGCAGTCGTCAAATAATAATAATAATAATAATAATAAAAATAATAATAATAATAATAATAATAATAATGAAAATACCCCCTTATAGGAAACTTTTGTGTGGTTGCATTAATAGCAGCCACAAATGCAAAGTAGCGTACTGTGTATAACGACAGTAAGCATTCTATTTTATTCTATTCAATGAAAACCTAGACAATCTGATTTCATTTGACGCAAAATGTTCATAATGTCGGGGTATTCTTTTTTCTCTATGTGTAGGACTTCATCACGTCGTTGTTTCGTGCTTCCAGCAGTTTACTTTGTGTTGTTGCAGCGTTTAGGCTTTTTAATGTCACATGTAGGCCTACTTCTTTAATGTAAACATCAAACTACGAGTATCGGCCACAGTCATGACAATTGGCCTTTCCTTTCATTCTCAAACTACGTTTAAATTGCATGTTCATCTCATCAGCTGGAAAGAAATGCTCCAGAGAAACCCTCAACCACCCCGCATAAAAATGAAAAGTTTTAGTGACGTCCCCGGGGTAACCACTACAAAAGATTTTTTTGTATTACTATTTTATTTTCTTATGGTCACAAGCTATCTTTAATGTTTGCCTAAATATTAAACTGCAGCATGCCCGTCATAATGAGGATTGGCCTTTCCTTTCATTCTCAAACTGCGTTAAAATTGCATGTTCATCTCATCCGAATTAAAGAAATCTTCGTCAGAAAACACTCAACCATTCCGCATAATAATGACTAACTTTTGGGCTATACCCCCGAAAGTCCCCGGGGTAACCACTACGAACAAATATTTATTTATATATTTATTTATATTGTATTATTGTATTTTATTGTGCTCAAAAATGAATATGGGGTGGATCAACATAGTATTAATTCACACAACATATATGCAACATATGGGCCTATGCAACAAGCTAATATGGCATGGACAACTCGTGCCCGTGTGCTAGACTGCCGTTGTATGCAGGGGATTCACCCAACTGCAAGCTTGTGCAAGACCGAGAGGAAGCAGGGATCCATGAGTGAAGCCACAGGTATAACCACAAGGAGGGAGCCTAAACTCAAGAAACGAGCCAACCGCAAGCAGGCATCCACAAGGTATGGGTTGAGATCCATCAGGCACTCACACAAGTGATTATTAGGCTAGATTTTTAATATCATATTTTGTTGCTGATGTACTGGCAGAGACACTTCCTCAGGTCTTTAATGTAAACATCAAACTACTCGGCATGCCCCAGCCTTTCATTCTCAAACTACATTAAAATTGCATTCATCTCATCAGCCTGAATTAAAGAACTCGAGAGTAACCCCTCAACCACCACGTATAAAAAAGACTGCAACTTTCGGAGAGCACTGAAAGTTGTTGCGACGTCCCCGAGGTAACCATATGAACAAATATTTTATTTTATTTTTTGTACTGTTTATTTTCTTATGGCAACACGCTATTTTTAATGTAAACATCAAACTACTCCGCATGACGACTGGCCTTTCCTTTCATTCATTCACGTTAAAATTGCATGTTCATCTCATCAGCCCAAATTAAAGAAATCCTCGAGAGAAAAGCCCTCAATCACACCGCATGAAAACTGTCTGTAATGTTTAGGCTATAGCCCCGAAAGTTTTAAATGGCGACGTCCCCGGGGTACACTACGAAAGAATTTTGTTGTAGTATTATTCTATTTCCTTATGGTCACAAACTCACTTTAATGTAAACATCAAACTACTCCTCATGCCCGTCATGACTAATGCCCTTTCCTTTCATTCATTCAAACTACGTTAGAATTGCATGTCCATCATCATCCCAAATTAAAGAAATCCTTCTCGAGAGGACTGTAACTTTTGCGCTATACCACCGAAAGTTTAACATGGCGACATCCCGGGGTAAACTACGAAAGAATATTTTATTTTTGTATTATTATTTTTTTGTTATGGTCATATTAATTCACACAACATAGACAACAATGGCAGTTGGAGTCATCAACAGCATGGAGAACTCGTGCCTGCGAGACCGCCATTGTATGGGGATTCACCCAGCTAAAGCCTGTGCAAAGCCACGAGCAAGTAGGGATCCAGGAGTCAAGCCACGAGCTAACCACAAGCAGTCAGCCTCAACTCAAGCCACAAGTCAAGCCGTGAGCCAACCGCAAGCAGGCATCCACGAGCGGGTATGAGTTTGGATCCACGGTTAGTGAGGCACTCACTCACTCGACAGAGAGAAACGAAACTCGTGACGCGATTCGAGTAAGCAGGGATTCACGAGCGGAGTTGGGATCCACGGTTAGTCAGGCACTCACACACTCGGCAGAGAAACGCAACTCATGACGCGATCCGAGTAAGCAGGGATCCACGAGCGGTTGGATCCTTGCAGTCAAGTCGGGTAAGTTAAGTTTCGTTTCTCTGCGAGTGAGTGAGTGAGTGCCTCTGCTTGCACTGCGTGCTTGGATCCACTAGTAGTGCTAAAGTGACAAGTCACGTACGTTTCATTTTTCTGCCAAATGAGATGTAAGATGTTTGAATTGTACCGTTTATTGATGGTATATCAATCAAATGTTGTAAGACTCAACTGAGCCGGGTAAATAGACGTCTAGATCCATGGTTCTTGAGTGACATTAGAGATCCGGATAAATAACCCGACTCCCGAGTTTTTTCCCATCTCTAGTGACCAGTATCACGTTGATATTACAGTTTTTCTCAAATGCTAAAACACAATTTCCGAAACCATGCACGATTTTCTCCAAACTGTAAACACAAACTCCAGTTGTCCAAAACCATTTCCCAAAACTTCGGATTCTTGTTGCAAAAGCAAACTATTGCCTCAAAACAGTTTTATGTGTGCTCAAAACCAAACTCCATTCTCAAATCAGAAACAACACAGTCAAATGAAATCACAAATGAAGCAGTTAGTAAACACTACACAAAAAAATGGAAAGCACAACTCTCAGATGTATACATGTCATTTTTACGGCACTAAACATGCATTTTCAACTGAAAAAAGCAAACCTACTGATGTATATGTATTCTACATAGACTAAAATACATAAAGTGGAAGAATTACATGTTACAGCTTTTCTCAGTTGTTTACACACAAATCATTGTGCTTGGGACACAATGACCACAACATGGAACTCATGCACTAGCCCCCTGATCCAATTCTGCTGAACTACAAGCGCAATTACTGCTTTACACTCAAATTGCAGTTCTAAAACACTATTTTTTTCAAAACACTACTTACAATTCTCTGCATTTGGTGCAATTTTCATGAAGAAAATCTCTTGTTTTTACAAGGAACACACTCATTCAAAATTCTAAAGTCAATTGCCCTCCTATGTACACTGACTCACATCATGAATCATATGGGCAAACACCTGTCTCACAGTTTTACAATTAGCAATCAGAGCTATGGAAGACGCATGTGGAGATATAGCAACTGATGCTTTTCTTCAATGGATTTGCCATGCTATACACTATTTCACCCACTACTTGCCAGAAAACATTGGATGCGATGCTGTGGCCAGACCAAAACAAATGAGAGGTTCTTTTGGTTCTTGTAAATATCTTTTCATATAATGGTTTGTGTGTGTAATTTGACAACAAAATAGCATTTTGAGAATAAATAACATTGTTATTGAAGGACTTTGCCTATTGTGTGTGTGTGTTGTTGTATTTTGTGTATAGAGTTCTGAGAGTATGAGGCATGCTCTCAGAAAATGTGTGTAAACAATTGAGAAAAACTGTAAATTATAGCGATACAGCACAAATGAAAACTACATGTGCTGTATACAGTGCTGCAAACAAGAGATCACTGGGCTGCATTTGGGCTGGGTAAGGCTGCAGCACCTCATCCACATCACAAGCAATGATATCCCTTGCCAGGCAACGGGGAAAGAACCCCCTAGTGTGTCATATCCATCCTTGACACTGTTCCTCACCACAGGGATATTCCATGGCCTCCAAAAAATTACAGATTGGGTGGAACTTTCAATTCTGATTCCTTTGTCATCAACCCATGGACAAGAACATAATCTATAATGCTGGCTCTAATTTGGTTAGAAATTACCACTCTTTCCTTTCCTTTACCTCCTCTTCCTCTTCTTTACCACCCCCCTCACATTTGGACTCTCTGTTCTCCTTGGGTCTGATTGGCATCCACCTGCAAGCTGCAACCCTCAAAAACCTGGTTGCTCTTCCAATTGGCTTGTATTGGTGGTGTCAGCTCATTTGACATGAAGTAAAGTCAATTTTGACCCATTGTGCTTAGTGTATGGCATTTGTGCTTTATTTGTGATGAAAAGGTGAGATGTATGTTTACCATTTTGCATTGCATGTATCTAAGAATGCAACATGTGTTTTAACAATGAGATTGTGCTTAGAGTTTTGCAAAGACGCATCAATGAGTTTTGCAAATTGTGTTCTACTATGTGAAAATTGTTCAAGGTATTGACAAAAGGGTGAAGAGTTCTGAGAAATAATTCCAGCAATTGGGAAAGTTGTTCAACCAGTAGGTGTTTGTGTTTTAGCAATTGAGAAAAACTGTAATGCCATATGCGCACAAGTTGATTCCAAAAACCAACCTGTCATTTTATCTTAACCTAACCTGTCACCTGCCACCAACACCGATGTCAGAGGAGGGCGGGTCTCCGTAGCACATATAGGCACTGAAGATTTGACATCATTAAACGATTGTTTATAACTATCTATCATAGACGGATAGCATCTGCACAAGGGCATAACGCAAGAGAGTGCCTGTATGACTGATGTTAGGTCTGAGAAGACCACACACTGACACACGTAGCATACACACACTCATGTAACGAAATACATAGATTTAGAAGACTAACCCATCGTTCTGACACTTTAGCCCATAATGAGCCAAGCTTGAACATAACTGCACCGTAGAAGCCCAAAATCCAACAGTACACAACAAAACCAGAAGCTTTGGGGTAGCTGCTAGACTCAATAATTGTTTTTTTTTTACCTTTGACCTTACAATGTAGCCCACATAAAAATGACTTTTAAATACACATCAGCCATTTTTCATGCATTAATATGTTTATATTCAGATATGAATTATCTAATTATTATTTATTATTTTTTATTATTTATTATTTTAATTATTATTAATTAAAATTGCTCAGATGGCGAAACTAGTAATGATAAAAACATCTTATTACTGCTCAGTAGAGGGTGCTCAGCATCCTTCGTACCCTAGTGTGTGTGGGGGTGATGGGCAGGCTTTACTATAAAGCAACTTGGATGGTGTGACATTTTCTATTTTCTTTGAGTGAGTCCGAAGCAGTTCAGAGCAGTTGGCCAATGGAGTGTGTACATTCTATAGTTGCAGGTAGATATCGCTATATATTTCTAATAATATAATAATGCAGTTTTCACTTCCTTTGTGTGTCTCCAGTGCTCAATTAAACAGATAAGTTGAAACAGGATTACTGTAAACTCCTGTAGTTACAGGAAGATATAGTTTCAAACCATCATTCTGAATCACTCTGTCTTTATTTACTGTTTCGCAACCTTGCCAGTCACACTTGGACAGAGTATGTATTATCACCAAAAAGAGATATTGTTAGGCTAGGCCTATCTCATGTATTGGTAACACAACAACTGAATATTCAGCTCTGTAACAAACTCTGAATTGGAAAATTTCTATGCATTATAATGTACGGAACGGTTGAATAAAAAGTGGCTGGTAAAAATGTTGAGTGGCTGGTAGATTTTAGAATCTACCTGCCACAGTGGCAGGTGGACAAAAAAGTTAATTTCCATCCCTGGTCCACAGGTTGTATGAGAGCACGAATGCAGTTTCCTGTTATATTCAGTAATGCTGCAATTAGTGGACTAACTCCCTCGTGCACAGTGCTAAAAATGTGTATGTGTGTGTATGTGTGTGCGTGCATGTGCATGTGTGTGTGTGTGTGTGTGTGTGTGTGTAAATGCGAGAGCGTGGGTGTGTGTGTGTGTGTGTGTGTGTGTGTGTGTGCGCGCGTGTGCGTGCGTGTGTGTGTGTGTGTAAATGCGAGAGCGTGTGTGTGTGTGTGTAAATGCGAGAGCGTGGTGCGTGTGTGTGTGTGTGTAAATGCGAGAGCGTGGGTGTGTGTGTAAATGCGAGAGCGTGGGTGTGTGTGTGTGCACACCGTTCCTCAACAACGGGGTGGCAGGGTGTCGTGTCACATGCGTTCTTCGTGTGACTGTGCACAAGTATGGGCTATGTTTCTGGGAGCAGAGGAGAAGAGAGGGAGAGAAGAGCAGAGGAGAAGAGAGGAGAAGAGGAGAGGAGAGAGGGAGGGAGAGGAGAGCAGAGGAGAAGAGAGTGATCTGGCAGGAGTGGTGGAGTGTGGGTGCTGCAGTGGTGGGGGTAGCCCCAACACTGGCCCCCTGACTCCTTACCCCGGGGGGCTGCAGCCCCAACACTGGCCCCCTGACCCCTGACCCCGGGGGGCTGCAGCCCCAACACTGGCCCCCTGACCCCTTACCCCGGGGGGCTGCAGCCCCAACACTGGCCCCCCTGACCCCGGGGGGCTGCAGCCCCAACACTGGCCCCCTGACCCCGGGGGGCTGCAGCCCCAACACTGGCCCCCTGACCCCTGACCCCGGGGGGCTGCAGCCCCAACACTGGCCCCCTGACCCCGGGGGGCTGCAGCCCCAACACTGGCCCCCTGACCCCGGGGGGCTGCAGCCCCAACACTGGCCCCCTGACCCCTTACCCTGGGGGGCTGCAGCCCCAACACTGGCCCCCTGATCCCGGGGGGCTGCAGCCCCAACACTGGCCCCCTGACCCCTGACCCCGGGGGGCTGCAGCCCCAACACTGGCCCCCTGACCCCGGGGGGCTGCAGCCCCAACACTGGCACTGGCCCCCTGACCCCGGGGGGCTGCAGCCCCAACACTGGCCCCCTGACCCCTTACCCTGGGGGGCTGCAGCCCCAACACTGGCCCCCTGACCCCGGGGGGCTGCAGCCCCAACACTGGCCCCCTGACCCCTGACCCCTGACCCCGGGGGGCTGCAGCCCCAACACTGGCCCCCTGACCCCGGGGGGCTGCAGCCCCAACACTGGCCCCCTGACCCCGGGGGGCTGCAGCCGGGCACTGTCGGGGCCATAAGTGGCCCTCTGACATGCTGCTGAGGGATGGCTACCAGTCGGCCTCTCCCACAGCTCTGTTTCATATCTCAGACATAGAGCAGAAGAGAGAGGGAGAGGGAGAGAGAGAAGGATAGAGGGAGAGAGAGAAGGATTGAGAGAGAGAGAGAGAGAGGGAGAAAGAGAGAGAGGAGAGAGAGGGAAAGAGAGAGGAGAGAGAGAGGGAGAAGGAGAAGGATAGAGGGAGAGAGAGAAAGATTGAGAGAGAGAGAAGAAGAAGAGAGAGAGGGAGAAGGAGAGAGAGACAGATGGAAAAGGAGAGAGAGGGAGAAGGAGAGAGAGAAAGAGGGAGAAGAAGAGAGAGAGAAGGAGAGAAAGAGATAGAGAAAGAGAGAGAGAAGGAGAGAGAGTCAGAGAGATAGAAGAAGAGATAGAGGCAGAGAGATAGAGGAGGAGAGAGAGAGAGAAGGTGAGAGAGAGATAGAAGGAGAGAGGCAGAGAGATGAGAGAGACATAGTGCAGGGACCAGTCACACATCTCTTCCCCCCCACTGTCTCTCACAACTCTGGAGAGAGAGAGAGAGAGAAAGAGAGAGAGAGAGAGAGAGAGAGAAGGAGAGAGAGAGTGTGTGTGTGTGTCTGCGTCTGAGTGAAGGCTGAGTGGTACATGTGTTTTCTTGTCATCCCATAATCCCCAACCCTGAGTGTGTGTGTAGAGCAGGGAGTGTGCCCTGTCAGTAAGTGTGTTGTGTGTGTAGAGCAGGGAGTGTGCCCTGTCAGTAAGTGTGTGTCTGTGCCCTGAGTGTGTGTGCCCTGAGTGTGTGTGTAGAGCAGGGAGTGTGACCTGTCAGTAAGTGTGTTGTGTGTGTAGAGCAGGGAGTGTGCCCTGTCAGTAAGTGTGTGTCTGTGCCCTGAGTGTGTGTGCCCTGAGTGTGTGTGTAGAGCAGGGAGTGTGACCTGTCAGTAAGTGTGTTGTGTGTGTAGAGCAGGGAGTGTGCCCTGTCAGTAAGTGTGTGTCTGTGCCCTGTGTGTGTGTGCCCTGTATGTGTATTGTGTGTGTGTGTCTATGTGTATTACATGGTTGTGTGTGTGCGTGTGTCCTGTGTGTGTAGTGTGTGTGTATGTGCATGGTTTTGAGCATGTGTGTGTCGATATACTGAATGCTTAAGTGTATACATGTGTGCCTCTGTTCAAGTGTATTTACCTTGTGTGTGTGTCTCGTGAGTGTTTTTGTGTATGTGAGATCCCAATGGCTTCATAATGGGTAGATGTGTGTGTGGTGTGTGCAGAGTGCATCCTGTTAGTCCCCCCAGGCCACACTGTCTCAAGAGTGCTGTGGTGTGTGTGTGTGTGTGTGTCTGTCTGTGTGTGTGTGAGCTGTCTCAAGAGTGCTGTGGTGTGTGTGTGTATATGTGTGTGTGTGTGTGTGAGCTTTCTCAAGAGTGCTGTGGTGTGTGTGTATGTGTGTGTGTGTGTGTGTGTGTGTGTGTGTGAGCTTTCTCAAGAGTGCTGTGGTGTGTGTGTGTGTGTGTGTGTGTGGATGTATGTGTGTGTGTGTGTGTGTATGTGTGTGTGTGTGTGTGTGTGTGTGTGTGTGTATGTATGCGTGTGTGTGTGTGTGTGTGTATGTGTGTGTATGTGTGTGTGTGTTTGTGTGTGTATGTGTTTGTGTGTGTGTGTGTGTGTATGTGTGTGTGTGTGTGTGTGCTATGCTGTGCTGTGCTGCATGAACAGCAGTATTCTTAGTCTGCATTCCTGCGCGCCTCTTGTGGTTGCAGAAAATGCTGCTTGTCGCACGCTTGGATAAGATTTCGCATCGGAGACAGCAACCTACACACACGGGACACAGCAACCTACCCACTTCCCCTCTCTCACATGCGCTCACACACACACACACACTCATGCATGCGCACGCACATACATATGCCCGCACACACACACATGCACACGCACACACATGCACATTCACACATACACAGTCTCACACACACACACAAGCACACGCACACACATGCACATTCACACATACACAGTCTCACACACACACACAAGCACATGCGCCACATGCACATGCACATGCACACGCACACGCATGCGCTCACAAGCACACACACACACACATGCATATGCCTCACACAGGTAGATAATCCCCACACACCTGACTGCAGAGAGTGCTAAGGAGATGAGCAAATGACTTCCTGTAACCAACATGCCCACTCGTTTGCCAGGATGGCAGCTGGGCACCCGTCTCTTAGCACTCGTGGGGTGCCAACCTCAAGCATGCCCAACTCAGCTGTCCTGACACCCCAAACCCAGACCCTGTTGTGTGTCTCGTGTTGAAGTGGTTTAATGGCCCGTGAAGACACACACACACACACACACACACTCGTCACACACACAGCTGTGCTGTACCTCACCCTAGAGTAAGGTTAATAGGAATGGGAAAACTCCAAGCGGCATTCTCACAGCAGTGTGGAAGTGTGGTGGTGCATGTCAGCTCTACAGCGTCAGCAGTTAGAGCATATATGTGGCCATGAACACAGCCAGTAGTGCATGTTACCTTCCGCACATTTATTTATGTTTCAATTTCATTCAGTAGTTTGGAGAAAACACAAGATACTTGTGCACGTCGGAAGAGTACCTTGAGAAGATATTTAAGCCTTCCTGGTTATAAACCTCATTTTAACATACAATTTTTGGAAGAACACATAGCACTTTAGGTTTGTTATTATTCGATTATGTCCTGAGTCATGAGTCAATCGTCCTATTGTTGGGTTTGTTTGCTAAGTCACAGGGTGTAGTTGGTCTGTGAAAATTTCCAGGACACTTCATCAGTAGTGGACCTCACAAACAACAGGTGTTTCAGGCCTTTAGTCACTATACACCCTCCTCTGAGGATCAACGGGTGTTTCAGGCCTTTAGTCACTATATACCCTCCTCTGAGGATCAACGGGTGTTTCAGGCCTTTAGTCACTATACACCCTCCTCTGAGGATCAACGGGTGTTTCAGGCCTTTAGTCACTATACACCCTCCTCTGAGGATCAACGGGTGTTTCAGGCCTTTAGTCACTATATACCCTCTTCTCGGGATCTACAGGTGTTTCAGGCCTTTAGTCACTATACACCATGCATGTCCAAAGTCCGGCCCGCAGGCCAAATCCGGCCCGCAGGCTCCTTTCCACCGGCCACAGAGCCATAACTACCCACGCGGAATGCCGGTGATTCTTTTGTTATGCTAAATCGCGCGCATAACTGCGTGGCCACGCAGAGAACAGTTAATAGTGTTAATAGTCTTTACCGCCTTGCCATTTCTTGAATTATTTATCGGCTTATGGCAGTACCAACCCAAAGTATATCGACATTGTAACAGTATTCTTGTTTTTTGACCACAAAACACTTACTAGTTTGCCCTTTGGTAGGCATTATTCACGGTTTTATTTCACATACGTCTTGCTATTATGTGGTGTAATGTTGCTATTATTAGCTCTCTTAACAACACAGCAGGGTTAGGTTCTTTAATACGGACGTTTATTTGACCAATGAACACTGTAAAAATGGGGAAAATAATATGTAATCACAACATTCACAAGAACACTTCAAAACGACATGATGACCTCTCGGATATCTTAAGTTGCTTCTGCCCCCACAATCGCAACAGCAAGCGAGCCAGGATGAGAATGGACACGGTTTTCCGTCCACTCCGGGAGAAAATGGTATTTGTGAAGCTCACATATGTTGTGTAAAGAACCGGTTGCAATGCTCGTTGAACTGCAGTGTGACACCGACACAGACTGTCGGAGTCGACACCAGCCGGATAAAGACAGGTTCCAAGAGATTCGGACATTTGCTAAAAAAATGCTGAGCTTATTTCGGTCGACATACCTGTGCGAGAAGACATTCTCACTTTTGAACTTTAACAAGAACTGCGTGAGGACAAGACTAAGTGACTCTCGCTTGCGTGACATCCTCAAAAGCACTGCGTTTGAGCCAGACTTAGCATTTTTGCAGCAATCAAAATCTCAGTACCACCCATCACATTAGTGCAGGAGAGTTACTTGTTTAGTCTTCTGGGGTAGGCTACATAAATTCTAAAATGTGTGTGTGTGTAATTGTGATCAAAACTCTCAGTGGTTTGTACTTCTGAATAAGATAAATGTTAGTGTTTTTTTTTTCACTCAGACTTTTTCTGCATTTTATTACTGGTCTTCAAATGGTCTTTGGTAAACACACATTTTCATTTGTGTTTGAAATGTGAAAACTATGCCATTGCAACATTGTTATTGCTATTGTGTTATTATCGTGTCATTATAATGGTTGGCCCTCACACATGTTCACTTTGCCAAACCCGCCCCCCCTGCAAAAAGTTTGGACACCCCTGCTATACACCCTCCTCTGAGGATCTACAGGCCTTTAGTCACTACACACCCTGCTCTGAGGCGGCTTCACTTAAGGTGGTCAACCCTTACCATGTGTTCAATATCCAATTAGTTGATGTTGTCCTTTAAGCAGTCCGAACTTGGTGAATGTAATTTGGGTAATAGTCTTCAAGTCATTCATCAGTTTCCAGTTCAAAGGCGATCGGTAAATTCGAGATGATCAAAGGATTTGTCAATAACTTCTATCAAAAATTAGTTGGTGCGCAGGATATCCTAAAGGTAATGTCAGGATGTAACAATTCCATATGTCATATGTTTCTCAGGCGTTCACACCCTCAAGTCATTTGTAAAATAATGTGCTTAGTAAAAATAATATTCTTTTACCAGGCAGGCTGTATCATGTTTTACACGGTTTCATGTCTCCTTGGTTTCACTCCGATAATACAAGATGTACCGTCGTTAAATAGGAATGGCAAAGTTTGTCATGGGTTTCATGCTTCTTTGTCTAAAATAGCCTCCTGACCATCTGGCAGTGTCCTGTTTGAAATCAGAGTACAGAGTCATGTAATCCACCCTTTAAACATGAATACACTTCAAGTACACAGTATGATAGTGCTGACACTCAGCTCCCATCAAATGCCACAGCTCAGCACAATGTCCACAACACTTGAACCAATGGTACTGTAAACCTACATGATTTTTAACACTGATGAACATGTATATGTACATGACTTTTACACTGATGGACATACTCTATACCTACATGACTTTTACACTGGTTTCAGTCTGCCTCTTCAGAGTCGCGCCTCCTGACTTGGAGAGGACAACTTTAGCCCGTCATTCACATTCATACTCCCAGTATATTCTTGCTAGTCGTGGCTTCGTTAATCAATACAGTTCTTGTAGTTTTTGTTAAGTGTGGTTAAAATTACATCCATAGTCTCCAGTTCAGGGGTCAGGATCTGGCTGGTTAGCTTCAGCCGATTAACAAGGCACTTCCTCGTCGCCATTTTCCAGGAATTGCATCATATCCACTCTCAGCTCGTACACGAGTTTAGTGTTGGGCACGAGCTCTCTCGTGTGTGCATGTTGAAACTATTTTTGAACATCCAGTGCCCTTCCTCGACATAGCTTTCTCACATCAAACAGTGAACCAAAGTAAAATGGTGGCAGAAATGAGCCTCATAAAACTACATTTTAAAACTACTGAATTCACTAGCCTAGCATTTCCCATTGAAATTAATGGTGGCAGGACTTTTTCACTTTCTCCAATTTTTATAGTACCAGCATGGCATATACAATGTATCCTGGGTGTGACTTGTTGTTAAATGTAGATACCCTGAGCTTCTCATTCTTTCCCCTGTAACAGCCACCAATTAGTGTGACTGCGTCACTGTGTCAGAGAAGATGGCTTTGAACCAGATGCTTTTGCATCTCCCTGGCATGAGCAAGCTCATGGCTAGCTCAGGCTAACGGCTAGCTCGGCTAGCTCAGGCTAATTCTAGACACCCGCGCTGGATTTATGGAGTGTGGACATGGGAATTCTTCTAGCGCTCGGGTCCCGCAACGTGTTAGCATCATCTTGACCCCCCGACCCTTGCGTTAAGGGTTCTGGCTTTTAACCCCCCCCCTCCCCCCCACTCCCCATTAACCTCCACCACCACCACACCTTCACTGCTTAAGACAGCTCCATTACCCCCTCCCCCTCCATCACCCCTACCACTCCATCACCCCCTACCCTCCCCCTCCATCACCCCTACCCCCTACCCCTACCCCTCCATCACCCCCTCCCCTACCCCTACCCCTCCATCACCCCCTACCCTACCCCTCCATCACCCCTATCACTCCATCACCCCCTACCCTACCCCTCCATCACCCCCTACCCTACCCCTCCATCACCCCCTCCCCCTACCACTCCATCACCCCCTACCCCTCCATCACCCCTACCACTCCATCACCCCCTACCCTCCCCCTCCATCACCCCTACCACTCCATCACCCCCTACCCCTCCATCACCCCCTCCCCCTCCATCACCCCTACCACTCCATCACCCCTACCACTCCATCACCCCCTACCCCTCCATCACCCCCTCCCCCTCCATTACCCCTACCACTCTATCACCCCCTCCCCCTACCCCTACCCCTCCATCACCCCTACCACTCCATCACCCCCTACCCCTCCATCACCCCCTCCCCCTCCATTACCCCTACCACTCCATCACCCCCTCCCCCTACCCCTACCACTCCATCACCCCCTACCCCTCCATCACCCCTACCACTCCATCACCCCCTACCCTACCCTTACCCCGCCATCACCCCCTCCCCCTCCATCACCCCCTCCCCCTCCATCACCCCTACCACTCCATCACCCCCTCCCCCTCCATCACCCCCTACCCCTCCATCACCCCTACCACTCCATCACCCCCTCCCCCTCCATCACCCCCTACCCCTCCATCACCCCCTCCCCCTCCATCACCCCTACAACTCCATCACCCCTCCCCCTCCATCACCCCTACAACTCCATCACCCCTACCCCTCCATCACCCCCTACCCCTCCATCACCCCCTCCCCCTCCATCACCCCTACAACTCCATCACCCCCTACCCCTCCATCACCCCCTCCCCCTCCATCACCCCCTACCCCTCCATCACCCCCTACCCCTCCATCACCCCCTCCCCCTCCATCACCCCTACAACTCCATCACCCCTACCCCTCCATCACCCCTCCCCCTCCATCACCCCTACAACTCCATCACCCCTACCCCTCCATCACCCCTACAACTCCATCACCCCCTACCCCTCCATCACCCCTACCACTCCATCACCCCCTCCCCCTCCATCACCCCCTACCCCTCCATCACCCCCTCCCCCTCCATCACCCCTACAACTCCATCACCCCTCCCCCTCCATCACCCCTACAACTCCATCACCCCTACCCCTCCATCACCCCCTACCCCTCCATCACCCCCTCCCCCTCCATCACCCCTACAACTCCATCACCCCCTACCCCTCCATCACCCCCTCCCCCTCCATCACCCCCTACCCCTCCATCACCCCCTACCCCTCCATCACCCCTACAACTCCATCACCCCTACCCCTCCATCACCCCTCCCCCTCCATCACCCCTACAACTCCATCACCCCTACCCCTCCATCACCCCTACAACTCCATCACCCCTACCCCTACCCTTCCCCCTACCCCTCCATCACCCCCTCCCCCTCCATCACCCCCTACCCCTCCATCACCCCTACAACTCCATCACCCCTACCCCTTTCCCTAATGGCAGGGGAGTGCACGCACGCACACGCACACACACACATACACGCATGCACAGACACACACACACATGCACGCGCACACACACGCACACACACGCACACACACACACATACAGACTTGCAGACGCTTGCCATAAACACATACACTTACACTCAATCAGCTCTTACTGACATGTCTGAGGACCCACTCCCTCACTCATACCTCGTCTACCCTAGACTTAGACACCTGTATACACTCATATACACACACAGTACATTCATACAAAATGTCTTACCTATATCTACACCTACAATAAGAAAGGCACATACATACACCTACCTCCCACCTTTTGGCACATACAAACAGTGTTGATGTTGCATGCATGATGCATAAACCCATATTTAGCATGCACAAACACACACACACGCTTACACGCACCCATGCAAACACGCACCAACACACATGCACACACAAACATACACACATATGCATACATGCACCAACACACACACACACACGCATACATGCACCAACACACACACACACACACACACACACTCATACATGCACTAACACATATGCACACACAAACACACACACACGCATACACGCACCAACACACACACACACACACGCATACATGCACCAACACACATGCAAACACAAACACACACACACGTACCAACACACACACACACACACACATACATGCACCAACACACACACACACACACACACACACTCATACATGCACTAACACATATGCACACACAAACACACACACACGCATACACGCACCAACACACACACACACACACGCATACATGCACCAACACACATGCAAACACAAACACACACACACGTACCAACACACACACACACACACACACACACCCACGTGCATACACGCACCAACACGCATGCACACACAAACACACACACACACGCTTACATGCACCAACACACACACACACACACACACAAGCATACATGCACCAACACATATGCACACACACACACACATACACACACATACACACACACACACGCATACACGCACCAACACACATGCACACACAAACACACACACGCACCAACACACACACACATGCGCGCATACACGCACCAACACACATGCCCACACAAACACACACACACACATGCATACACGCACCAACACGCATGCACACACAAACACACACACACACGCTTACATGCACCAACACACACACACACACACAAGCATACATGCACCAACACATATGCACACACACACACACATACACACACATACACACACACACACGCATACACGCACCAACACACATGCACACACAAACACACACACGGACCAACACACACACACATGCGCGCATACACGCACCAACACACATGCACACACAAACACACACACACACATGCATACACGCACCAACACGCATGCACACACAAACACACACACACACATGCGCGCATACACGCACCAACACACATGCACACACAAACACACACACACACATGCGCGCATACACGCACCAACACGCATGCACACACAAACACACACACGCATACACGCACCAACACACACACACACACACACACACACACGCACCAACACACACACGCATACACGCACCAACACACACACACACACACGCATATGCGCACTAACATGCATGCACACACAAACACATACACGCACCAACACACACACACACACACGCATACACACACCAACACACATGCACACAAACACACACACGCATACACGCACCAACACACATGCACACACACACACACACACGCATACACGCACCAACACACACACACACACGCACACACACACACACTGACCAGAAGGGCAGCCTGTAGCCTAATAGTTGTGGGAAATGTTGCCTGTCATCCATCTCTGGCAGGAAAAATGAAAGACAAACTGGAAGCGACATCTTGGAATGAGGAGGTGGACGGGGTGGTTGGGGGGGGTGTAGGAGGGTGGGAGGGAGTGGAGGGTGATGGGGGTGGGGGGTGAAGGAGAGGAGAGTAGGGCAGGGGGAGGGGGAGGGAGTGGTGGGGGGGTGAAGGGGAGGGGGAGGGGGAGGGAGTGGAGGGTGATGGGGGGTGAAGGGGAGGGGGAGGGAGTGGAGGGGGGTGAAGGGGAGGGGGAGGGGGAGGGAGTGGAGGATGATGGGGGGTGGAGGAGAGGAGAGTAGAGTTGAGAGAGTGTTGGTTATTGGTGGGGGGGTATGGGGGGTGGAGGAGAGGAGGGCAGGAGAGGGGGTGTTGGTTATCAGCAACGTCCAGTGGAGAAAGAGAGGTGCGCGGGGGAGTGTGCAGGTGGGGGGGGCAGGAGCTGAGATGTGGTCAGTAAGATGAGTTGACATGTGGGGCCTGTCAGCTGGCACAATGCAAATGAGAGTGTGTGAAAGCCAGTATGTGTGTGTGCATATTTGTGTATGTGTGTGCGTGTGCCTGTGTGTGCGTGCATGTAGGCGTGTGTGTGTGCGTGCGTGCGTATGTGTGTGAGAGAGACAGAGTGTGTGTGTGAGTGTGTATGGGTGTGTGTGTGTGAGAGAGAGAGTGCGTGTGTGTGCGTGTGTGTCTTGAGGAGATAGAGAGGGGTGTAGGAATGAGCTGAGTCATCTGTGGTGTAGAAACCTGACGCTGGGCTCTGATTGCCCACAGCAGCTGCTCGGGGTGCTTAGCATTGGGTGCCCTCCCACCAGTCTCTCGCTCTCTCTTTCTGACTTTCTTTCTTTTTCTCTCTTTCTCTGTCTCTCTCCTTCCCACTTTCTCTATCCTCCCATCCCTCTTTGTGTGGGTGCACTCCCAATCGGCCTCTTTCTCTCTTTCTCTCTCTCTCCCCATCCTCTTAGTTCTCCTTCACCTTTCTCTCTCTCTTTCCTGCTTTCTCTTTCTCTATTCTCCCATCCCTCCATCCATTTTGTGTGGGCACACTCCCAATCGGCCTCTTTCTCTCTTTCTCTCTCTCTTCCCATCCTCTTAATTCTCCTTCACCTTTCTCTCTCTCTTTCTCTCTCTCTCTCTTCCCCTCTTGCTCTCCTTCACCTTTCTCTCTCTCTCTCTCTTTCTCTCTCTCTTTCTCTCTCTCTTCCCCTCTTGCTCTCCTTCACCTTTCTCTCTCTCCCTCTCTTTCTCTCTCTCTTTCTCTCTCTTTCCCTCTTGCTCTCCCCACCCTCGTAGTTCTCCTTTCTCTCTCTCACTGTCTGTGTATCTCTTCTTTCATCTTTCTTCATTCTGCTGTGATTCACCTCTGGTGTAGCTCCATGATTGATCCTGTGTCTTCTGGATCACCCATCTGCCTACGGCTGTAGACCTCCATTTTATTCTCTCCATCTCCATCACCTTGTCATCTCTTTCCATTTTCCTCATGCTCCTAATGGGCCCTCTCAGCCTTTCCTGTAAAATCGCACACTGATTCCCTGTTCCTGTCTCTCCAAATCTCTCTCCCAATATGAGTGGGGAGTAATTAATAGTAACACATTCCTTCATACCTAATATGTATAATGAGGCTCATGCTGACTGTATGTAACCTGCCCCCTAGATTGAGTGGTGTTAGTGTAAGACTGTACTGTATGTAACCTGCCCCCTAGATTGAGTGGTGTTAGTGTAAGACTGTACTGTATGTAACCTGCCCCCTAGATTGAGTGGTGTTACGGTTGCCAACTCCAAGCCTCAAAGCTCCAGGCAAGGTAGACAGAACTCAACACTCAGGGTCCAAACACTGCATCTGCAAAAGGGGTGAAAAGGGTTTGTAGTTCCACTGTGTGATCGCTTTGTGGGGATTTAAGTGTGCGCATGTGGTTTTCTAGTGTTGACGGTTCTAGTGCAGGGTTCACCTCTGGTGTAGCTCCATGATTGACGTGGTTTTCTAGTGTTGACGGTTCCAGTGCAGGGTTCACCTCTGGTGTAGCTCCATGATTGACGTGGTTTTCTAGTGTTGACGGTTCTAGTGCAGGGTTCACCTCTGGTGTAGCTCCATGATTGACATGCATGACCACAGGCCTGTGGTGTGAAAAATGGTGTTGATACCCGATGAAGATTGTCAGCAAGACAACATAATCAGCCCTCCTCTCCTCTCCTATCCTCGCCCCTCCCCTCCTCTCCTGTCCTCTCCTCTTCTCTCCTCTCTTCTGCCCTCCTCTCCTCTCCTCTCCTGTCCTCTCCTCTCCTCTTCTCTCCTCTCCTCTGCCCTCCTCTCCTATCCTCTCCTCTCCTCTCCTCTCCTGTCCTCTTCTCTCCTCTCCTCTCTTCTGCCCTCCTCTCATCTCCTCTCCTGTCCTCTCCTCTTCTCTCCTCTCCTCTGCCCTCCTCTCCTCTCCTCTCCTCTCCTATCCTCTCCTCTCCTCTCCTCTTCTCTCCTCTCCTCTCTTCTGCCCTCCTCTCCTCTCCTCTCCTGTCCTCTCCTCTTCTCTCCTCTCCTCTGCCCTCCTCTCCTCTCCTCTCCTCTCCTATCCTCTCCTCTCCTCTTCTCTCCTCTCCTGTCCTCTCTTCTGCCCTCCTCTCCTATCCTCTCCCCTCCTCTCCTCTCCTCTCCTCTCCTCTCCTCACCTCTCATCTCCTCTCCTCTGCCCTCCTCTCCTCTCCTCTCCTCTCCTCTTCTCTCCTATCCTCTCCTCTCCTCTTTCCTTCTCTTCCCTCCCCTCCTCTCCTGTCCTCTCCTCTCCTCCCCTCCCCTCCCCTCCCTATCCTCTCCCCTCCTCTCCTCTCCTCTCCTTTCCTGTCCTTGCCTCGCCTCTCCTCTCCTCGCCTCTCCTGTCCTGTTTGAATTAAAATCCTACACAACCATTAGAAACACATACATACTGATGACAATACACACCTGTATTTTATTGTATTTTGCTTCTAATAAAAAAGTTTGCTTATTAATCTAAAAGAGGATTTAGTGTGAACTGTGATCTAGTGTGAAATGTTTGGTGTGCTAACAGCATTTATACCAGGGGGAGAAATCAGGCCTAAAGTCAGGCCTATAAGCGGGAAGGATCAGGCTGGTGTTAATTGCATCTGAAGCCTGCTAAGTAGCCTAGTTATTTGTGTTATTTGTGAAGGTCGATTCCAAGGCAGTGCTGAGTACTGAATCGGTAAACAGCAGTGATGGGTGTCACTTCTGTCAGGTTTGGGCCAGAGACACAGTCAGCGTCATCCGAGGTCCATTTAGGTGCAATCCTACACCAAAACGTCAACAGGTTGTCCCAACACGAGCAGTCGTGTCATAAAGTGGCACAGTCATGTCTGACCTTGCGAAACAAGGATCCCATGTGGAGTGACAATGACATTCACTGTAAATGTGTCAGACGCTACTGGTGCCACAGTTACACCAGCTATAACCGCCCCCCTACCCCAAACTACAACTCCAACCCACACCACCCTGCACACACACTGTCTTTAACACCGCCCCACCCTTCACACATGCACACACACACACACACTGTCTGCAACACACCACTGCACCCCTGACCCAGCAGCACTTGACCCAGTCAGTTTGAACTCTGGCTCAGGTTGCTTATTTACTGCCAGAAAGGCCACAGAGAGACATTGTTAGAAGAAGCCTCGGTGGGCTGTGTTGACAGACAACAGGCCTGCGCTATGCTGCCCTACAAAACCAAAAGGCAATATCTGCATATTTTGTCAAACTGAGTTTAGACTGGAAATTCACTTTACAACACCTCTCTCATTCTTCCTATTAAGAAAGTACATAAAGCTAGCCTGGTAAACCAGCCCCTCGTAGTTCATTTCATTTTGTACAGAGGGTCTGGAACTGAGACCGTCAGAAACGATTTGTTGGACGTGTGGACTCTGCTGGAGTTTAAAAAAAAGTGCCTCTGCCTTTACCCAATCGCTAATGCCTGGTTGTCACCTATGCAATTAGCCTACCTACGCACTACAATTCAAATGTAGCACACAAGGTCAACGTCACGGCTAACAAACACACCCTCTGTTCGCTGATCGGATCGGTCTCGCTGGGACTTGCTAAATGACCCTCAAGAGACTCCGGTCCAGACCCTCTGTACAAAATGAAATGAAGTACGAGGGGCAGGTTTACCAGGCTACATAAATGCATCACCACTATTATTCCTACAACACTTTAATGGCATTTTTTAGTTTCTTTGTTCATGTTCAACTCAGAGGCATACTCAGATTTTAGGTTACATTTAGTTTTTAAATTTATTAATAAACAGGTGTGCTGTGGTGCAGCGGATAGTGGCCTCACTCCCCATCCGTACCCCATCTCTCTCTCCCTCATCTCCCATCCGTACCCCATCTCTCTCTCCCTCATCTCCCATCCGTACCCCATCTCCCACTCATCTCCCATCCGTACCCCATCTCTCTCTCCCATTCATCTCCCATCTGTACCCCATCTCTCTCTCCCTCATCTCCCATCCGTACCCCATCTCTCTCTCTCCCTCATCTCCCATCCGTACCCCATCTCTCTCTCATCTCCCATCCGTACCCCATCTCTCTCTCTCCCTCATCTCCCATCCGTACCCCATCTCTCTCTCATCTCCCATCCGTACCCCATCTCTGTCCCACTCATCTCCCATCCGTACCCCATCTCTCTCTCATCTCCCATCCGTACCCCATCTCTCTCTCATCTCCCATCCGTACCCCATCTCTCTCTCTCTCATCTCCCATCCGTACCCCATCTCTCTCTCATCTCCCATCCGTACCCCAACTCTCTCTCATCTCCCATCCGTACCCCAACTCTCTCTCATCTCCCATCCGTACCCCATCTCTCTCTCATCTCCCATCCATACCCCATCTCTGTCCCACTCATCTCCCATCCGTACCCCAACTCTCTCTCATCTCCCATCCGTACCCCATCTCTCTCTCATCTCCCATCCGTACCCCATCTCTCTCTCATCTCCCATCCGTACCCCATCTCTGTCCCACTCATCTCCCATCCGTACCCCATCTCTCCCACTCATCTCCTGACATCTCTTTACTCTCCTGTCAAATAAAAGCTTAAAAGGCTGAAACATTTATTTTTAAAACAACTTGAAAAATGTAATGGAGGTTGCAAACTAGTATGACGACAAACTACAGCTCCTAATGCCCTTAATAGTCATCAGGAACACCTGTTAGTGTGCTGCAGCTGGAAATCTGCTGTCTGTCACCATGATGTACATGCATGCCCACACTCACATACACACACACCCTTGGTGCACACACACACACACAGTCCCATTAATGTCTGACATTCACTTGGGATGTGTCATCATTGAGGCTGGCAGGATGACAGGGGCTGGAGGAATGGCATGACTCAACCTCAACCAAGTCCCAGATGAAAATTAGAACAAAACGGCAACATGAACTCCCTCAAATCCCTCGATGACCCCCAGAGTCTCTGAACTGAACTCTGAACTGCACACACCCTCTTTGTGGGCACACACTGGGCACACACACTGAGAACAATGGTCCTTTTTCTGTGCAGTGTGCATGCATTGATTCAGTGGCCTGCAGATTAACACTGCAGATTAACACTTACTATGATTCAGTGGCCTGCAGATTAACACTTACTATGCAGATTAACACTTACTATGCAGATTAACACTTACTATGATTCAGTGGCCTGCAGATTAACACTTACTATGATTCAGATTAACACTTACTATGATTCAGTGGGCCTGCAGATTAACACTTACTATGATTCAGTGGGCCTGCAGATTAACACTCACTATGATTCAGTGGGCCTGCAGACTTACTATGATTCAGTCAAGTAAAATGTATTATCCCACCGTGAGAAATTAAGTTACAGCCAGACATTTCAAAAACCCAGAAAATGAATAAATAGTCAAAACATTGTAGAATGAGAATGAATAAGGCATTGTAGAATGAATGCATGCTTCTGCTTTAAGTCATTCACTTTTCTGTTGTCTTTCCTACTAATTTGTTCAGTATTAGCTTTGGACTGGCTGTCTTTGGGCAGGGCTTTGCACATGTCACCTCAGGCCTACACCTGTTACGTCATATGATTTTTGGCTTACACTTTATCTTTTTGTGCCTGTTACATCAATTATGTGTACAGTGTAAAGAAGTGTGTAACAACAATATATGTGACGTTATGGACTTAGACTGTACCTTAGGATTCGTGTTAGGGTTTGTGTTAGGTATATACAGTGTAAGTACATAATATTACATGTTGTCATGCAATAAAAAATTAAAGTTTTTTTGTTTTGGATAACTATATTTTGAGTTTTTCTCCATGACATCCCTGTCTGCAGGACTTTCGACCTCTGACCTCTGATGCTGTGGCATATTCTTCTTGCAGGGCGCTGCTGAGGGACCCCAGTGTGGTGGCATCTCTCGCCGAGCAGAATGCGAAGATGGCAGGCCTGCTCCTCCCAACCGATGCCACCGATGTGTTCCGCCGCTTCACGCCGCAGTCGCTGGAGGCGATCGAGCGGTGCATGGAGGAGGAAGCCGCCGAGCAGGAGCTGCAGAAGCAGCTGAACCCCAACGCCCCGCCGCTCACCGAGGAGGAGGAGGCCAAGCTCCCCAAACCCTCCAGTGACCTGGAGGCCGGGAAGGTCGTGCCCTTCATCTATGGCGACCCACCACCAGAGCTGATCAACACGCCTCTGGAAGACCTGGACCCCTTCTACAAAGCCCAGAAGGTCAGGGGGCCTCAGTTAATCAATCAGTCAATCAACCAATCAATCAATTAGTCCATCAGTCAATCAATCAATCAATCAACCAATCAATCAATCAGTCAGTCAGTCAGTCAGTCAATCAATCAGTAAGTCAATCAGTCAATGTTATTGTTTAAAGTGTAATATCACCAAATCTATTGGATCAGGACATGTTCACAGTCAAACACCATTATGGTTAATATGCATACAACAGCACTCTGTGTAGGCTGTGCAATCTCCACATGCAGGTTCAACGCTGAGCCAAGAACATATCCCATTTCAGTTGCTTCTGTCCCTCCTCATGTCTCTCCTGCTGTCTCTTTCAGACCTTCATCGTCATCAACAAAGGGAATACCATCTTCAGGTTCAACGCTGAACCAGCCTGCTACTGCCTGAGCCCCTTCAGCATCGTCAGACGGATGGCCATTAGAGTTCTCATACATTCATATCCTTGCTAACTCTATAACCATCACCACACATGTACACACCACACATGCACACACTCCACATGTACACACCACACATGCACACACCACACATGCACACACTCCACATATACACACTCCACATGTACACACCACACATATACACACTCCACATATACACACCACACATGTACACACTCCACATGTACACACCACACATGCACACACCACACATGTACACACCACACATGTACACACTCCACATATACACACCACACATGCACACACCACACATGTACACACTCCACATGTACACACCACACATGCACACACCACACATATACACACTCCACATGTACACACTCCACATGTACACACTCCACATATACACATCACACATGTACACACCACACATGTACACACTCCACATATACACACCACACATATACACACTCCACATATACACACCACACATATACACACCACACATATACACACTCCACATGTACACACCACACATGCACACACCACACATGCACACACTCCACATGTACACACCACACATATACACACTCCACATATACACACCACACATATACACACCACACATATACACACTCCACATGTACACACCACACATGCACACACCACACATGCACACACTCCACATGCACACACTCCACATGTACACACCACACATGTACACACCACACATATACACACCACACATATACACACTCCACATGTACACACCACACATGCACACACCACACATGCACACACTCCACATGCACACACTCCACATGTACACACCACACATGTACACACCACACATGCACACACTCCACATGTACACACCACACATGCACACACTCCACATGTACACACCACACATGTACACACTCCACATGCACACACTCCACATGTACACACCACACATGCACACACTCCACATATACACACCACACATGCACACACTCCACATGTACACACCACACATATACACACCACACATGTACACACTCCACATATACACACCACACATATACACACTCCACATATACACACCACACATGTACACACTCCACATATACACACCACACATATACACACTCCACATGTACACACCACACATGCACACACTCCACATGCACACACTCCACATATACACACCACACATGTACACACTCCACATATACACACCACACATATACACACCACACATGTACACACCACACATATACACACTCCACATATACACACTCCACATATACACACTCCACATATACACACCACACATATACACACTCCACATGCACACACCACACATATACACACCACACATATACACACCACACATATACACACTCCACATATACACACCACACATATACACACTCCACATGTACACACCACACATGTACACACTCCACATGCACACACTCCACATGTACACACCACACATATACACACTCCACATGCACACACCACACATGTACACACTCCACATGCACACACTCCACATGTACACACCACACATGTACACACTCCACATATACACACCACACATTTACACACTCCACATATACACACCACACATATACACACTCCACATATACACACCACACATTTACACACTCCACATGCACACACTCCACATGCACACACTCCACATATACACACCACACATGTACACACTCCACATATACACACCACACATGTACACACCACACATGCACACACTCCACATATAGACACCACACATATACACACCACACATATACACACTCCACATGTACACACCACACATGCACACACTCCACATGTACCCACTCCACATATACACACCACACATGTACACACTCCACATATACACACCACACATGTACACACTCCACATATACACACCACACATGTACACACTCCACATATACACACCACACATATACACACCACACATGTACACACCACACATATACACACTCCACATATACACACCACACATGCAAACTGGCACCAGCCACCAGCCAAATGCTGGTAAAATATGAAGGTGGCTGGTAGACACAAAATAATGATTTACTGTTCAATGGCTGGTGGATTTTACCATTTATTTGTCAGTGGCTGGTAAAGGTTCACATTTTGTAAGGTTCATTTCATCTCCTGGTATACACACATATACTCCCATCACCACTACAACAGAATGCACAATACAAAGAAATATAGTATATGGTGTATTTTGATGCAAAAAAAATCACACTTTCTGTCAATATTGCTTAATATATCTGTAGGCACACAGATATGCTGTACTGAATGCTAATTGCTAATGGTAATTGCTAATGTGAAGATAGTGGCGTGCACAGGGGCAGGGGCAGGTGCTCAGTGGAAAATTAGGGCACTTTGTGCGCATGTGAAATAGGGGGTAGTTGAGAAATATTTCTTTATAACAAAACTATAAGGAGTCGGGTGCTAAAATTTGGGAGTTTTCCTATTGGGAAGTGTGTGAACCTCCTGGATTTTTTTCACTCAAATCTGGGATGGTCGAGCTGGGGCATACGGTGATTTGTGTTAATAGTGAAACGTGTTAATTATGTAGCCTAATGTAAGCGTGCACAGTAGTAAATATTCAGATTAAGTATACTAATACATTCACATGCTGTACCACCACTGAAAAACTGTACCGACATTAGTTGTGTGTGGTGGTCATCACGTCATATATACTATTATTGGTTTGGGATAGCATTGCTAGCTAAGCAGGTGAGCAGTCGGCTAATTTATGCTCAGCTGTTTGGTGCTGTATGAGACAAATAAATACAGGTCATGCTTAGGGGGCAAACAATGGGTTAGGGTTAGGGTTACCTCGATTGATGTGCTACCTGGCTGGTGGCAGGTAGAGGAGGAGGGGGCAAACAACGCACTCGACTCGATTGATGTGCTACCTGGCTGGTGGCAGGTAGAGGAGGAGGGGGCAAACAACGCACTCGACTCGATTGATGTGCTACCTGGCTGGTGGCAGGGTAGAGGAGGAGGGGGTAATCCGCTGCTGCTGACTCGATTGATGTGCTACCTGGCTGGTGGCAGGGTAGAGGAGGAGGGGGTAATCCGCTGCTGCTGCTGCAACGCCCCTCCTTTTGTGTGCACTTTGTGCGTTCATGTTGACAGAGTAAGAGAGGTGTGTGCGGAGGAGGGAGGGGGCCAGCTTTAATCTTTAATCAGACAGCATTTTTAGATGATGGGCAGCTGTGGTCTAGGGGTTAGAGCGTTGTTCTTGGGATTGGAGAGTCGCAGGTTCAAATCCCCCCCTCCCGATGGCTGAGATGCCCTTGAGCGAGGCATCTATCCCCACACTGCTCCAGAGACTGTAACTGAAACCCTGTAAATAACTGTGAGGATAAGAGCATCAGCTGGGTATAATGTAATGTAATGATCATGTCAACTTGAACCACATAGAAACAGTACAATGTTTTAAAAAAACAAACTTTCAAAAGGGCCTGCTGTGTATCTGTGCTTGCCTTTGTGAAGAAAAGGCGGAATAAGATACTTTGACATTGGCGTATGTTTGAGCAGGAACATTACTCTCATTTATGCCCCACATAACAGAAAACCTCAGCACATACTTCCTCTGTTACCCCACACATCCTCCCGCTGTTACCCCACACATCCTCCCGCTGGTCCTTAACTCGTATGCAAATTGTTCAGCATGTTCATCATGATCACCATTCTGGCCAACTGTGTGTTTATGACGATGAGTAACCCTCCAGCATGGAGCAAAACTGTGGAGTAAGTCTGAGCTTTAACCCACTGCACAAACCAGACACAGTTAAAGCAACACTAAGTAGTTTTTCATCTTCAGTCAACCTACAGGTTGAAAATGGAATCGTCTCTCATTTGAACTACAGAGAGACAGTCCGCTCCTCAAAACTTGCTTAGTGCAGTTATAGCCCATGGAGGTCGGCAAAGCGAAATCAGAAGTGACTTTCACCTAGTTACAAGTTCATAAACCACTGAAATGATTTTGGAAACATTACTTTCAGGTTGAAAAAACTACTTTGTGTTGCTTTAAAGCCATCCTGTGTAAGACTTTCGCCCATCTAGTGCTGAGGTTGTATATCACAATAAGAAAAACAAAAGCTGTATTTTGCCATTGTTTTCCCAATGTTGGTGACTACGGTCTGAAAATGGCAGTACAGCATGCTACATACTCACCATTGAACTCACCAACCCTATCTACTGTATATATAAATGACAAATTTAAAGTTTACAAAAACACTTCAATTTGCTGGTGGAGGTAATTCCTCATTAATAAGCTCATACTTGTGATTTCCATTTTTTTTTAATAAGCAAACCAAAGAATTGTACAGAGTGGCTTTAATGGTATTTTCTGTGTTGAAGACCCACTGTGCATCTCTGTGCATTAGTACAAGTAACTTAGACTTACATACAGCAACATTAAACATTAAACATTAAACATTAAACAGCTACAACATGACCTGTATGACTTCATGAATCAATTCATTTTTGCAGGTATGTTTTCACTGGTATTTATACCTTTGAGGCAACTATCAAAGTGTTATCGAGAGGATTCTGTATAGGAGATTTCACATTCCTTCGCGACCCATGGAACTGGCTTGATTTCATGGTCATCAGCATGGCGTGAGTATTGGAGAGAAGCGGTGTGTGTGTGTGTGTGTGTGCTTCTCTGCTTATACCACACGGTATTTGCAGTTTTATCACAGCACACACTGTTTGTACATAACACACCATGTTTTGAGGCACTCCTTGCGAGGGAATTACGCCAAAAGAGGGCGCTAATAGCTTTGCACATCTGGCCCTCAGTGGCTTTTTGGGTGACATTAAGACGAAGTGGACTATGTGTGAGAGCAAGGGCAAGGGCTTTGGGTTTGTGACAGACAGACACCCCCAACCATATCCTGTCTCTAAAGACCTCCCAGTACCCCATCCACATTACCACCACCATCTCGCATCCACTCCCATTAGAACAGTGTATCTTGGCCAGAGTTTAAACTGGGCTGGAGCCCTCCGGAGCTCAGCTCTGCCTCCTCACCTCAGCAATACAGCCAGCCAGAGCTGAGCTCCCTCTGCTACAGTATTTATAGTATTTAAATATAGAGAGATATTGACCACTGTGAGTAAAGAAGGGCTCCCCCTCCTTACAAAAGCCAACTTAACCACTGATCCTGGCTAAACAAAAAGGTTCTGCTATATGTGAAGTGGGGTGATAGACTGATTCTATATTTAGACTCCTCCTCCCTCTTTGCTTTTTCTTTGGCTCCCTTCCTCATTAGAGACGAAGTGCTTGTAGTTCCTTACGACTGATGTCCTTCCAATTCTGAGAAGTCACATGGAAAGGACAGGGGCACAGCCAAACATCCTAAAATGGGTGGGCACAGCAAAACCTCAGATGGGCCTAGAACCAAAACACATAGGTTATCATTATTAATAAAGCAATCTATCAAAAACACTGAGCCTTTTGATTGGGTGGGCCTGATTGACAAGTGCCCAGCCCACCTGTGGCTACGCCTATGAGAGGATGTGAATGAGTGTCAGTGGAACAGTAGGTTCTATAGATGGGGTGGGCGTGTGGGGGGGGGGGGGTTATTGAGAGAGATAGAAAGAAGGTGCCTTAATGACACTTGTACACAACCTCACAGATGTGCACAATGACCATTCCTACCCTTAAGTCATAGCAATTCTAAAATTGTGTTTGATTTTTTATGTTGTGTTTAAGGGACGTATGATCTCTGAAGCTCTTGAATTACTATAAAGTGGAACATGCTGTTCACATTCAAGTGCTTTCCATGTTGAAGAGTGTGTATAATGTACACACACAACATCAAAGCAGTGACTCAGGTGGTTCATGTGACGTGGAGCATTCCCGGGTAATATTGTAAGGCAAAGTAAAACACCTATTCTGTGTATCAGACCTAATTTTATGACACGATGAGTTTACAGTTACACGTGGCAGTGCACTTACTGATGCGATGGCCCTCTTATCATGTGCAGATAATGCTGCCATTTTGGCTTCAAAAGTGCACAGTTGGCTTGTGCTAAATATAACTGCTGTTGAACCACACAGTATCCTTTACTACAGAATTCTCAATCTACTACCTCTCTATTCGCCTGTGGTCACTGAAGTCAGACAGAATACTTGGTGAGTTGTAATTTAATACAGCACTTTCGTCTATACAGCGGAAAAAGCCAATGCTGTCATAAAAGGTCAATTGAAAGACTCTGGTTGGAAGCAGTTGATTGGAAACACTTACTTACTTAGTTACGCCTACCGCCCAACTTTGGGCATAGGCCACAAACAAATGCTCTCCAGTCATCTCGGCCCTGGGTCCTGATTGCAAGCACTGTTGTCAGCATAGGGTTCTGTAAGGAGGAACATATAATTATATTTATAATATATATAATTATACATAAGAGTTGCTATTTCGAGGATGTTGCTGATTTACTCTGTGTGCGTCCGCAGGTACATCACTGAGTTTGTTGATCTGGGTAATGTGTCTGCGCTGAGGACATTCCGAGTTCTTCGTGCCCTGAAAACTATCACTGTTATTCCTGGTGTGTTCTGGTAGAAGACTTACTTGTCTTAACAATATATGAACCTCATAGTCATTCATCAACACATATTAAACATTAAGGAATCATAGGAAGTGTCATGATAAACAGCACTTTCAATACATATGTGTTATTGTATTCAGAGTACAGAAACAACTAATTACTGTTACTGTTATAACTTATTAACTTAGTAATGCTTTATAATATGTCAGCTACCTTGCCTATGTGCCAACAGACCCATGTGGTGAGGTTCAGTACAATCATTGCATCCATCACATGATTTACTTTATTCTTCCAATTCCTCTAAGAGTGTCACAGAAAAAATGCTGACCACCTTTGAACCTGCTTCTTGGCTCCAGGTCTGAAAACCATTGTGGGCGCGTTGATTCAGTCTGTGAAGAAGTTACGGGATGTGATGATCCTCACGGTCTTCTGCCTGGCTGTGTTTGCCCTGGTGGGCCTGCAGCTCTTTATGGGGAACCTGAGGCAGAAGTGTGTTCTGTGGCCCCCGAAGGCCAACTACACACTGGAGGACACAGTGACCCCCACGGCCATCTATGGCACCACAGGCTACAACAGCAGTACAAACAGCACCTTTGACTATCAGGCATACATCGACAACCCAGGTACCCCAGACTATCCTGGTATGCCAGCCCCTTGTGCTACACTTCTTTTCATACAGACCCTCTGGCTGTGCTGCACTGAGAAACATTTGCTTCTTGACGGTGTAGACTCTGTTGGTTAAAATCCGTGGATCTTACTTTACCCAACTGCTAATGTCTAGTGACGTATGCAGTTAGCCTGACTATAAGCCTGCCTACACACTACAATTAAAATGTAGCACACAAAGTCAACATCATCACCCACGAACACTCCCTCTGTTCACTGATTGAAAGTACACCCAGACACTCTGTACAGAAAGAACAAGTGTAGTACGAGGGGCTGGTTTACCTAGCCTGGCTATCACGACTTGTCAATGCTCTGCGAGCATTGGTCTGGCCAAGCTGTGTTGTAAACCCATTTCTCAGAAGGCGGGCTTAACCCGCCTCTTTCAAATGCCTTTGTTTGCTACTGGACGAAGCTTCAACCAATCACATCCCTCTGTCCTCTGACATATACGCAGCGAAAGGAACTGCTTGATCCACACAAAAAGTAGTAGCCTGTAGTCATATAGAAATGGCGTTAAATTATTTTTGTCGGACTTGTGAGGTGAACATGAGAGTGGCTGGTGTTGGTCATTCAATATTGATATTCAAAAAACGAATAAGTGCGATCAAAGGCGAAATGACCACAACAACAGCGTTCTCGCAAAACCCCATCGACTTGGCTACCAGCGGGGCTAACTGATAAATTTAACTTTTACCGAAGCCGGTCGGTAGCATTGCGAAAACGTCCTTTCCCGCAACAAATGCTTCAAGGGCTGCCCTTTGCTCTATTTTCAGAGAGAACTTCCCTTTGAATTCGTCCAAAACAGCAGCTACAGCTGCATTGAAATCTTACAGTTGCTCCACGTTCGCCATGTAGTCAGTCACTGAGACAGATTTCCATTCGCTAAACTACCACGTCATTGCTTTTTGAAATGCTCGATTTTCGTTGGCCCCCTATCCGAGGGCTGAGCAGAAATGGTTTAGATAGGCAGCTTGGCCAGACTGACTTGCTCGCGAAATGCAAATGCAGCGTCACAGGCAGTATGGGCACACCCAGGCTAGGTTTACCAGGCTAACCCCAGACACCATCCATGTAAAAAATAAAGTGAAAAATGTTATACTTTGTATAGTGTATCTATGTCCCTCATGGGTCTTATAAGTATAACAGCGGCGGTAAATGTTTTTGTGTCATTGAATGATTCTTCATTGTCTAGAAAACCATTACTACCTGGAGGGTCAGGCAGACCCACTGCTGTGCGGGAACAGCTCTGATGCTGGGTGAGTCTTACCTTACTGCCATCCTTCTTATTGATCAGCTTTACATTATCCAAGGTTAACAGACATGGACATTTGACAGACCTAAGCCCTCTACTGAGGCAAATATTTACAGTAAACAGGCGGATGACTATGGCTCAAAAGCACAACAGAGGCTGCATGTGATGCATTGTGATCACTACTATTAGATATAGGTCATATAGAACTATAATTTGTGAATTTGTGGTTTGTTTGGAGTCACACTAGTAGCGATTGATAGTGTTTGTGGTGTTTATAACTGAATTTTTAAAACTTTTGCTGTCTGCATTACCATTACTAAGTGATGTGGTTTTCCCTTCTACTCTGCTCACAGCGTTTGCCCTGATACCTACATGTGCCTCAAGGCGGGAAACAATCCCAACTACGGCTACACAAACTACGACTCCTTTGGGTGGGCCTTCTTGGCTCTCTTTCGTCTAATGACTCAGGACTACTGGGAGAATCTTTTTCAGTTGGTTAGTGTTAACATGAGCCCAGGCTTGCTTAACACACACATGCTCTCACCTGTTGCCAAACTAACTGCAAAAGCTAAAAGACACGATCGTTAGGCGATCATTATGAAAATATTTTTAATGGTGTGTAGTCACACAGTTACAAAGTACAGGTATAAGCCCAGATTTTTTTCTATTATAGCCACTCAGGCTAAGCACCATGTATCTCTATGTATCTCTATGCACCCAGAACTCACTACTCTACAAAATGTAGCAAAAGCCAAAAGGAAATGGTTGGAATTTGGAATTTGAAAGCATTTATCAGTGCTAACTTTTCTTATGTTGGTACTTGCAATCAGAGTGTGAATTACCGTTTCATAATTGGGGGGTACTACCTTTTACATTTTACATTATTTACATTAATATGGTGGCACCTCCCAACCCTGCTATTTTTGTCTCTTTGGGGGGGTACTTGGTCTTGATCAGGGTGCACCATGCCCCCCAGGACCCCCTGTAATGCACTATGCTTGCAGTGTTTTTGCAAACCACTTTAGTAGTTTGTTCAGCAGTTTAAAACCTTTTAAAGTTCCTTTCTGCCTCTTGTATTTGACTTGCTGTGCAGACGCTGCGTGCAGCTGGAAAGACCTACATGATCTTCTTCGTGGTGATGATCTTCCTCGGCTCTTTCTACCTCATCAACCTGATCCTGGCCGTGGTGGCTATGGCGTATGCAGAGCAGAACGACGCCACCATTGCTGAGGCCAAAGAGAAGGAGGAGGAGTACGCACTCATTATAGAGCAGATGAAGAAACAGCAGGCCGAGGTCAGTGTTCTAGGACACACAACAACATCTAAAAGACAGGTGCCTAGCCTTATTTGCAAAGACGCTTCAGGAAATATAGAATTTAGAACCAAAAGGCACAAAACTGCAATGGAACTGGTATTCAAAGTGTGTTCCCACCATCCTTTAACCTAGATCTACACACTACAGTACTATATGTGCCTAGAAATTTTATTTTTTAGAATTTTACCTTTAAAGCCTCTCTAGTAAAAGCCAACATCATACTAACAGGCACATTTGCTTGAAATGACAGAAGCAAGCGAGACTTGCTGGCAGTAAGATGTCCGTGTCGAGTCAAGACAAAAAGAGCATAGAGGAAAAGCCCCCGGATGACGCGCAAAGCCTCGGCAAGAGTGAAGAGGCCACGAAGGCTCGCAAGGACGGAGAGGTGAGCAGCGGCTTAGTTGCCAAGACAACCATTTTGCTGCACTCATCTCTGTCTCCTAAAACATTAGCCAGTGGTGTCTTGGTGGGCAGTGTAGTAATATATTATGTGAATGACTGGATGTATACTGTATCTATGAATGTGTGATATACAGGTTGTGAATTACCTCTCCATAATTGGGCGTGCTACCTTTTACGGGGTTCACTACCTTCCCCCAGTACACCTTGTAATTCGAACTATGCTGATATATATGAATGACTGATATATATATATATATATATATATATATATATATATATATATATATATATATATATATATATATATATATATATATATATATATATATATAAATGAGTGATGTATATGTGAATGAGTGATGTATATATATGAATGAGTGATATATATATATAAATGAGTGATGTAGATGTGAATGAGTGATATATATATGAATGAGTGATATATATATGAATGAGTGATGTATATGTGAATGAGTGATATATATATGAATGAGTGATGTATATGTGAATGAGTGATATATATATGAATGAGTGATGTATATATATGAATGAGTGATATATATATATAAATGAGTGATGTATATATATGAATGAGTGATATATATATAAATGAGTGATGTATATGTGAATGAGTGATATAAATATATGAATGAGTGATGTATATGTGAATGAGTGATATATATATGAATGAGTGATGTATATATATGAATGAGTGATATATATATATAAATGAGTGATGTATATGTGAATGAGTGATATATATATGAATGAGTGATGTATATGTGAATGAGTGATGTATATCTGAATGAGTGATATATATATATGAATGAGTGATGTATGTGAATGAGTGATATATATATATATATATGAATGAGCGATGTATGTGAATGAGTGATGTATATGTGAATGAGTGATGTATGTGAATGAGTGATATATATATATGAATGAGTGATGTATATGTGAATGAGTTTGTCCACAGATCTCCCCTTATTCCCTGCATGACCCAGCAGTCCCACAAGATATTAGTCCAATTCCCCTTACGGGACTCGTCTTACTGACCCAAATGGCCACATGTCCCAGAGCTTGATGGTCAGGATTGTTCATTTACTTTTTTTTTGGAACAGAACAGCTTCTGTGTTAAAATCTGTAGTATTCATAAGATCAGACCTAATTTTGGACTATATGCACAAAATTATCACTCAATTTCATGAAGTTTAAAGAACATATAGCACAATAATCAAACCTGCGTGACAGTATATATGCACACACCTAGCCAGCTTCTTGTTCTCTGTGCACAGGATGCAGGGCTGGTCCCCAAGTCCAATGGCAGCATGGACTACCTACAGGTGCCCGGAGCTCAGGACAGAAAAGCCAGCTCCGCCAGTGCCATCACAGCAGCAAGTAACACCATGGATGGTATGGATGGATCTATCTACATCTCTCTCTCTCTGTCTCTCTCTCTCTCTTTCTTCTGTTGCTTTTTGTTCTTCAAGCTATTCTCTGTTTCTATAAAAATGTCTGTATTCAAAGTGAAAAGGTTAAAGGGTAACCAAGACATATTTATATTAACAGACCATACTTTTCCCTGCCAAAAGAGTCTTATTTTCAGTAGTGTGATCCTTAGGTCTACATTAATACAAATTAAAGGACTATAGAGGCTGAGACACTACTGAAGCAGACCAGTTGTTCAGCAGGCATCTGTTGCCATTGTGACCCCTTCCTTTGGTAGGCATATGGTGTTAGTAATCCAAGTGTAATTATTAGGTCAGCATATCACACAAAGGCCAGCTGATGTAAAAGACTTTAGCATTGTCAGTGGTCTGGCTAAGCTGCTATGGTGACATTGATGTTGTTTTAGGGGAGAGTGTTTCCTCCTCTGCCTCGATCATAGATTCTGGAGGATTTAATGTAATTATGGCATTTATGTATGACGTAAGCTATGGTCTCACGGACAGTGACTTGTACATGTGCTACATGACAGATGCTAACTCGAGTGGGATTTCAGCCTTGATGTCATTACTCCCCTGTATGTTAAGTGACAAACTGGAGTTTGTGTATGTGCACATAATGTAGCCTATAGCCTGGTAACATTCAATCAGAATCAGAATCAGCTTTATTGGCCAAGTATACTTACGTATACAAGGAATTTGACTCCGGCAGATGTTAGCTCTCTATACACATAACACAGAACGTAATACAATACAATAAATACAATAGACTAAACAAGTATGTGTACTTGTATTGCACAGTAGGGACAACAATATACAATATACATACAGGCACCCAATATGGGCAATAATGTACAAGTAGGCACATGGTGTCACAGTGGGTTAAACAACCGGTAGGACAATATACCAATAAGGCATAAAGTTTTGTGGTGGGGGGCACAAAAAGAGTCTTGAGGGGGCTGGGGGGGGGGGGGGGGGGGGGGGGGGATACAAGGGCATAACAGTAAGCATATACACATGTGTGCATGTATGTATGTATCCATGTGTAGTTCAGCTGTTCAGTAGGGTGATGGCAGTGGGGAAGAAGCTGTTTTTGTGTCTGGTAGTTTTGGTGCGCAGTTCTGGTAGCGTCTACCAGAGGGAAGGAGGTCGAAGAGGGTGTGTGCAGGGTGGGAGGGGTCTTTGATTATGTTCTCTGCCCGCTTCCTGGTCCTCCCAATGTACAAGTCCTGGAGGGAGGGCAGGGGGGCAACGATGATTTTTTCAGCAGTCCGAATTGTGCGCTGTAGTCTGTGTTTGTCATGTTGTGTGGCTGCTCCAAACCAGACTGTGATGGACGAGCAGAGGATGGATTCTACTACAGCTGTGTAGAAGGTCACCAACAGTTCTTGTGGTAGGCCATGCTTCCGCAGCTGGCGTAGGAAGTACATCCTCTGCTGAGCCTTTTTGAGGATGGCTTTGATGTTGGACTCCCACTTCAGGTCCTGAGAGATGATGGATCCCAGAAACTTGAAAGAGTCCACATTTGATACTGGGCTGTGGGATATTGTGAGGGGGTGCAGCAGTGAGGGGTGCTTCCTGAAGTCCACAACCATCTCGACAGTCTTTAGTGCGTTAAGTTGTAGATTGTGCACCAGAGCACCAGCTTGTCAACCTCCTGTCTGTATGCAGACTCATCACCATCCTGGATAAGCCCAATGACAGTGGTATCGTCTGCAAATTTAAGGAGCTTGACCGCTGGGTCATTGGAGGTGCAGTCGTTTGTGTAGAGAGAGAAGAGCAGCGGTGAGAGGACACAGCCTTGAGGAGCACCAGTGCTGATAGTCCGTGTACCGGATGTGACACCTCCGAGCCGCACATGTTGGCTCCTGTCAGTCAGGAAGCTGGAGATCCACTGACAGATGGCAGGAGACACAGTTAGCTGGGAGAGTTTGGTGGTGAGGATATCTGGGATAATGGTGTTGAACGCCGAGCTGAAGTCCACAAACAGAATCCTGGCGTAGGCCCTTGGTTGGTCAAGGTGTTGCAGGATGAAGTGCAGTCCCATATTCACTGAATCGTCCACTGACCTATTTGCCCTGTAGGCAAACTGCATGGGGTCAAGCTGGGGGCCTGTGATCTTTTTGAGGTGGGACAACACAAGGCGTTCGAAGGACTTCATGACAACTGAGGTCAGGGCCACAGGTCTGTAGTCATTTAGTCCAGAGATGGAGGGTTTCTTGGGGACTGGGATGATGGTAGAGCTTTTGAAGCATGAGGGAACTTCGCATAGCTCCAGTGATCTGTTGAAGATCTGGGTAAAAATTGGTGCCAGCTGGATGGCACAGGCCCTGAGACAGGAGGGTGTTACTCCATCTGGACCTGGAGCCTTTTGGACATTTTGCCTCTCAAAGAGGCGACGGACATCCTCTTCGCAAATGATGAGTGTGGATTGGGGGGCGGGTGGTGGATTGGGGGGGTGAAGCCAGGTGGGTGGTGGGGTCTGCAGTTGATCTGGCGGGGGGAGGGGTGTGAATGCCTCCTTCTCAAATCTGCAGTAGAAGGCGTTCAGGTCATCAGCAAGGCCGTTGCTGGCCTCAGCAGTGGGGGGTGGTCTTTTGTAATTCGCCATATGCCATAACACGATGATCTACGGCAAGAAAATTAGATTTTGTTGTGTAATAATCTGTTAACAAGACGATGCACTTCTACATTGTTAAAGACACAACCCTTTTTAAAACACTGACAGAGCTTGAGGAACTTCAGAGACCATGTCCTCCATTCTGGTACAAGTTTGCGGACATCTTCCTGAAGTGGAACTGCTGTCCCCCGTGGGTGTGTTTTAAGAAGTGGTCATACGTTGTGGTGATGGACCCCTTTGTGGACCTGGGCATCACCATCTGCATCGTGCTCAACACTGTGTTCATGGCCATGGAACACTATCCCATGACTGAATCATTCGAGAACATGCTGACAGTGGGGAACCTGGTAAGGGAAATTAAGAAAAACACACGAAAGTAAAGCACACACTCACTCGCACACACACACGCACACACACACACTCCCACACACACACACACGCACACACACACGCACACGCACGCACACGCACGCACACACACATACACTTAATGACACATACTGTACACATATTTCAGATGTGCTTGTTCAATACATGGAGACATATATAGTGTATGCAGCTTTGTTAGAGGAAAAAAAGATACAAAATAAATGCATTTTTGTTTCTTTCTACTTAAAGTTACAGCAAACTGATTAACTACATGTAGATTTAAAGGAGAAATTTGGTGTAAAATGAAAATCGGCATGTTAAAACACCATACCGAGTTGGTATATTTGCTGGGGAGCAAAATTGAGTTAGCCTGTTGCATTCAGAACTTAAGTATTTTTTCCGTTTGTCCCAGAAGGCTAACAATGGAAGATTACGCTATTATTAAACCATTAAAACAGCTTGGAGAAACTCCACACTCCATCGATAGTACAACAAAGGCCCTTGCATTCAAAACAAGGCACTGAGAACTTTGTAAATGTACAAATGTAAAAAAATGTACAACGTTTATTTAAAAAACTGTTCTTACATGCAGTAGTTTGCAGTTGTTTCTCGTTGCCGCCATGATGAAAGTCCAAACAAGTCGATTGTACTACCTCTCCTCCTATTCTTCCTGCTGGTTTGTGTTCGTCAATCGACTCATGCAGACTTTTATCATGGCGGCGACGAGAAACTACAGCAAGGTACTGCTTGTCAAAACTGTTTTATCAATAAATGTTGTGTACACTTACAAAGTTCTCAGTGCCTCGTTTTGAATGTTGTGGCCTTTGTTGTGCTACTGATGGAGTGTGGAGTTTCTTCGAGCTGTTTTAATGGTTTAATAAGAGCGTAATCTTCATGCTTCATCTAAGGGCACTTACCACTTCCATTGTTAACTTTCTGGGACAAACGGTAAAAAATAGTTAAGTTCTGAATGCAAAAGGCTAACTCAATTTCGCTCCTCAGCAAACATACCAACTCGGTATGTTGTTTTAACATGCCAATTTTCATTTTACACCGAATTTCTCCTTTAAAAGAAAGCATAACACGTCAGAAGCTAAATCTCTCTCTCTCTCTCTCTCCCTCTTTCTCTCTCTCTCTTTCTCTCTCTGACAGGTCTTCACTGGGATCTTCACGGCTGAGATGGTGTTCAAGCTTATTGCCATGGACCCCTACTACTACTTCCAGGTGGGCTGGAACATCTTCGACAGCATCATCGTGACCATGAGTCTGGTGGAGCTGGGTCTGGCGGATGTTCAGGGTCTGTCTGTGCTGCGCTCCTTCCGTCTGGTGAGCCCCCTGCTTGCTCTCGCCCCTCTTTTCCACCAGGACCGCTTGGTGCTGGTGGAAAACAACCAGCACCGCCACGCATTTCCACAGCTCCAGAACACAGCACTGTGACATTGCGGTTCCTGCTTTGGTACCAGCACGTGTCACTTTTCAGTCCAAACAAGCAGAACCAGTTCCAGATTAGGTACCAGAACCAGCTCCAGATTAGGTACCAGCACTGCCACTCTGGCGGTGGAAACAAGCTATTACAGTCAGGACGATGAAATGACTTCACGTCACAGACATGCTGGTGTTGGACAGAAGAGATCCTGGCTTCAGAAAGTAAAAGCTATGTTATGTATTCCCCCTGCTTGTGCACAGGTGATCTCACTAATTAGCTGATCTCCCTTTGCAATGATTTGTGTGGTCATGAAGATCAGCTGGTTCAGTGAGGGGTTGGATCAAATATGTCACATGGTCTTTACTTACTCCAGCTGGCATCTCCACCTTTGGTGCTGGAGGACTGCAACAACTTATTTAATACTTAAAACAACAACAAGTAGTTTTCGTCTTCGGTCGTTCCACAGGTTGACAGAATTGTCTCTCATTCAAACTACAGAGAGACATTCCACAGAGGGAGGCAAAGCACCCAGTAACAAGTTGATGAACCACTGAAATGATTTTGAAAACATTATTTTAAGGTTGAAAAAACTACTTAGTGTTGCTTTAAGACTAAGCTGATTGCCACTTGAATGTGGTTATCATGTAACTTATACTAAAGCAATAACATGTTAGCTAATGGTGAATGTTTGTGTTGGATTTGGTGGCAGATGCGTGTCTTTAAACTGGCCAAGTCCTGGCCTACCCTCAACATGCTCCTTCGTATCATCGGCAACTCTGTGGGTGCCCTCGGCAACCTGACTCTCGTCCTGGGCATTATCGTGTTCATCTTCGCCGTGGTGGGCATGCAGCTGTTTGGCAAGAGCTACAAGGACTGTGTCTGCAAGATCGCCGAGGACTGCGAGCTGCCACGCTGGCACATGCACGACTTCTTCCACTCCTTCCTCATCATCTTCCGCATCCTGTGTGGCGAGTGGATCGAGACCATGTGGGACTGCATGGAGGTGGCGGGCCAAGCCATGTGCCTCATTGTCTTTATGATGGTCATGGTCATCGGTAACCTGGTGGTAAGTCTGTTAATGCGGAGTATGGGAGTACTCATTCACTCACTCAGCTCTCCTGACATCATATGCAGTTACAATAAAAAAGAAAAAAAGCTTTAGTTTTAAAAATCTGCTAGTTCATATGGAAGGAGGTTGTAATATATATTCTAATAATATTTATTATATTATAATAATACATATACGCAATGTATAATAGAGTATTCTTTACAGTACTACTACATATGTATATAGAATACTTTTAGGTAACCAGAGGCCTTGACACAACTATGGTAACCCATGGTTGTGAAACTTGGGTACATGTGTCTTGCAGACAGAAGGTGAGGTGTACATGCTCTTAATGGATCCCCTATTTTTAAAAAGCCAGATGAGTGGCAGTGAACAGCACTTCACTCTGAGTCCGACCTTGAGCAGGGCGCTGGTGGTTGTGTCTCTGACAAACTGGAGCTGGCGCTGAGCTGGCTACGAGAAAGCCGAGAGGACCTGGGGACCTGAAGGAGCTAATGCAGTTCAGATGTAATGAGCAAACGTGACACTACTGAACACGCTGCCAAAGGAAAGTGTTGTTTACTTTATATAGGCTCTGACAGACAAGCAGAAGGGTAAAGAAATGACTGCCCCAGTTAAAAGACTGCTGAATGACATCCACATTGATATTGGCCCCTAATGAGGTATAGTTGTGATTTTACAGACATGAATAAATAATCAGCAGTTTTCAGGGTTGGCATTATGTAGAGTGTGAATAAGGTACTGACAGTAGTTTCTGCAGTGCCAGGCCAACTGACAATATCTGGTAAATATTCCTGTTAGTCTTGATCACAATGAATCATCAAAGTAATATGTTTCTCTCCAAGAAAACAGATATAGTACAAATTCATATCCTTAGTAAGGCAAATATGTTTGTGTAACCAGGATATGTAATGACAATAGCAATATGAGACTTATTTAACGGGAATAGTTTTTAATAAATTTCAGTTTGAACTTTACAAGATATTCACCTCAACAGGGTTTGCTGGTAGCGAAGAGAAAGGAGGTTCAATACAAGCACATTTCCTGTCCACTAGAATACTGCCATGCTAAGGCAAAAGACTGTAGCTTTTGTTTTTTTCTAGTGAAAATTAGTTATTGTCATTTTTGGAACAATAAACATCAGTTTTATCATGTGGTGAAATATCTTGAGTCAATGTTTTGGAAAAATAAGGTGTTGTGTTGTAAAGACACATGCAAGCGATCTTTTGCCTTTGCAGGGCAGAATACACTCATCCTTCATTTTGTTTTTGCCCAGGTCCTAAACCTGTTTCTGGCCTTGCTGCTGAGCTCCTTCAGCGGAGACAACCTGGCACCTCCGGACGACGATGGAGAGAACAACCTCCAGATTGCCATCGGGAGAATCACCTGGGGCATCGACTTTGCCAAAGCCTTCGTCATCAGCCACGTCAGTACACTCCTGGGCCTGAAGGCCAAAACGGGCAGCGGGAAAGAGGAGGATGAAGACGACCCAGCCAAAAGCAACAACTTGGTTCTGAACCACCTGGACACGGGCGAGTCTGAGCTGAAGAAAGTCGACGGCGTGTGGGGATGGGCAGATGATGGTGCTCCCGACACAGTTTACACGAACGCTCTCACCCTCAAGGTGCCCATCGCAAAGGGAGAGTCGGACTTTGATACTCACGATGAGGACAGTGAGTTTGAGCATGAGGCTGGCGATGAGGAGAAAAAGAAGGTAGGTCGAGACTCATCCACTTACTTAGAGATTAAAGATTAACTTTCCGTATACAGCATGTGAACAGCAAATGCCCGTTTTCATATTCATCTAGAATGCACATTAACAGATTATACTATTCACATCACACGTGTGATCTGAGCATATTCTGTCACACATACAAACATATTGTACATGGTTACATACTGTACACGCTCAAGTCGGTGTGAATGAGGCCGCACAGTATGGAACTTAAGTTTTTATATACTTTATTGATTGATTGGGGGAAATTGGTTTGAATTGGTCTGAATTTATGCCAATTCCTGATTTAGTGTGGGGTTAGGGGCCTCGCTTAGGCCCGTAGCCATAACCCCTAACCAGTAGGCCCTGGCTGTAGGCCCATAACCCCTAACCAGTAGGGCCTGGCTGTAGGCCCATAACCCCTAACCAGTATGGCCTGGCTGTAGGCCCATAGCCCTAACCAGTAGGCCCTGGCTGTAGGCCCATAACCCTAACCAGTAGGCCCTGGCTGTAGGCCCATAGCCATAACCAGTAGGGCCTGGCTGTAGGCCCATAGCCCTAACCAGTAGGCCCTGGCTGTAGGCCCATAACCCCTAACCAGTAGGCCCTGGCTGTAGGCCCATAACCCTAACCAGTTAGCCCGTAGCCATAACCCTAACCAGTAGGCCCTGGCTGTAGGCCCATAACCCCTAACCAGTAGGCCCTGGCTGTAGGCCCATAACCCTAACCAGTTAGCCCGTAGCCATAACCCTAACCAGTAGGCCCATAGCCATAACCCCTAACCAGTAGGTCCTGTAGGCCCATAGGCCTAACCAGTAGGCCCATAGCCCTAACCAGTAGGCCCTGGCTGCCCTTTCTAGACAGCTTCTTCCTCTCTTTGGGAATTTTCATGCGTGACAAGATGAGAGAAGTTAGACACCTCTCTGAATCTAGGGTTGCAGTATCTTGTACCCCAGGCCACTAGAACCCCCTACTGAACCCCTTAAAGCTATAATGACCAGCCTTCGAAAAGCTTCATCCATGACAGAAGTGACCCGCATGGTTGGTTGATCACCGATCCTTCAATGCTTATGTCAGCACTCCTGGGCCTGCTGGATCAGTGGCATGCCCTAGAGCATCTGCAGTATCTGTGTGAGGTTTACGTCACAGCAACAGACCGTGGGAACCGAGGCTAACGCAGCATGATGAGAAACGCATGCTCATGACTCTCCTGCTCGTTGCCTCTGCGTCATGAAACAAGTTGCATTTTCCCACAGTGGCCAGGGCATGCATGTGGTTGTTTGTTTACCCATCAATCTCTACACGACATGCTGCCACCTCAGTGAAAAAGGATGACCATGTGAACCTGTGGGTGAAGATTTACGCAAGTGAGAGAGTACCTCAGTGTCCTCATGCTGCTAAATATAGCCCACCTTACACATGTACTGTCAAACTACACCGATTGCCTTACAATTTATTTATCATGGCTTGCAGCACTCTTCTTTAGTGTCATGACAGACTTCAAATAGTCCCAAAACGACCACACAAATTCACCCACACCTTCATGTTGGAAGGGTAAACTTTTTTTCCCTAGACATTCTTGGCAAGAAATGTACTTACTGTAATGTGTCTTATTCCTATAATCTTCTACTGTAACAATTCTAAACACAAAAAGAATTTTAGTTGTCTTGATGTCTTATGTTAAACAACAGTCTATCCATGCACCCACAACTCCATTCGGTTTATATATCAAGTCCTTCCTTGCTGTGCCATGCTAGACATTGGTAGTTTATATGCTGTTACACAAAGCTTTACTAAATAATAATATAGCAAATATTGTACAAATTACCTAACTAGGTACATCTCCTGCTACTGTGCAGTGAGGGAATTGAACGTGGGATGTCCATCTGTATGTTACAGAAGGAGCGTGATGGAGATGAGACTTCGGAGTGCAGCACTGTAGACAAGGGTCCCGAAGTACAGGAGGTGGAAGAAGAGGAGGAGGACGACGAGTCCTTGCCCCAGGAGTGCTACACTGAGAGTAAGAGTCACAGGAGCCAGAGGCTAACGACCTGTGGTTGTCTTCTTCACTCACAGTGGTCAATATCTCACGTTATTGTATTACTGTATATGTAAATGTAGTGTTATGTAAAGGTATTTTATTGTAGTACTGTATATATAGATATATGTAAATACTGTAGCAGAGGAAGTTGTTTTGGCTGGCTGTGTTGCTGAGGTGAGGAGGCGGAACTGAGCTTCCGCCCAATTTAAACTCTGCTAACGGCCACCATATTCATTCTGTGTTCCTCCCACCTCTGTCTGCGCATTCCTGCTGCAGTGGAGTTTGTGTACATGAGTCTGTGCCCACCCACTTTTCAATCAGGCCCACCCAATCAAAGGGCTCCTTTTGTCTGATTGACTGTTTAAGTAATAATAGTAACCTATGTGTTCATAGATACGCGGATATAAAATGACGATTCACTAAGATGTTTTGTGACAAACTAACAGATTGCATCCGCCGCTGTCCCTGCCTGGCCCTTGACATCACGCAGGGCAAAGGGAAGTCCTGGTGGAACCTGCGGCGGACGTGCTTCCTCATAGTGGAGCACAACTACTTTGAGACCTTCATCATCTTCATGATCCTGCTAAGCAGCGGCGCTCTGGTAAGACAACATTGAAAGTTAAAGCAACATCAAGTAGTTTTTTCAACCTTAAAATAATGTTCCCAAAATCGTTTCAGTGGATCACCAACTCGTAACAGGGTGAAAGGCACTTCAGAATTGGCTTTGCCGCCCTCCATGGGCTATAACCGCACTAAGTTTCGAGGAGTGGACTGTCTCACCATAGTTCTCTATAAGAGACAATTCCACTTCCAACCTGTAGGGTGACTGAAGACGAAAACTACTTAGTATTGCTTTCCACAGAAATAACACACAGACATTGTCATGTTCTACACATGGTGACTCTAATGTATAGCTTTCCAACCCTATGCAATTTGTATGAAGATATCTGATTTTTCTGGTATCTTCTGATTGGATATTAGGAATGTACCTGATTGTGCATTGTTTTGCTATTTCACAGGCTTTTGAGGACATACACATTGAGCAAAGAAGAGTAATTAAGATCATCCTGGAGTATGCTGACCAGGTGTTCACATACGTCTTCATTGTGGAGATGCTGCTCAAATGGGTAGCTTACGGCTTCAAGGTGTACTTCACCAATGCCTGGTGCTGGCTGGACTTCCTCATTGTCGATGTAAGCTACAGATGTTTTTTATTCCTTCGCTTAGCTACATATTACACTTCGGTTTTATTCCTCTTTCTCCTGGTATTTGTAGACAGTGGGGCAATTAAACCAGTTGCCAAGGAATGGGTAAACTGTAAAAACTGATATTACTCTTGCACGGTTGTGGGTCATAAAATGCAGGATGTGTATTGTCTTAGTAATTATGACCGCCGCTGGCGAAGCTAGCGAAAGCGGTCATTATAGTGTTGCCGCGACTTTTTTCCCTTCTTTTTTTTTTGTTTTTTGGAAGTCTGGGGGACATGAATCTTTGTAGGCATGTAGCCCTAGAACTTCTTCAGCGACTAGAAGCTTTTGGCCCCCCACTGTGCCAGTGTCCATCAAAGAGGGGGAGACCGGCAAAAGTCTCTGCTGAATAACTCAATGAACGTTTCACCCAATGACATGAAATTTTTGTGATATGTCGGTGTTACAGAGACGTATCGACCCAGCCCATAAACACTCACTTGAAGCATAGCGCCACCTAGTGATATGGGTAAATGCAAAAATTGGTATATTGAGTTGCCAATATCTTGGACCGAGAAGGTGGAAATTTGCACAAAGTATGTCATGCATGATCACCACAAAGACCTCTAACACCACAGCACATGCCATAAAATTTGGTCCATAGGGGGCGCTGTAATTGTAAAAAATGTCATTTCGCCTATTATCTAGAGAATGCTAATGTTTACAACAACTTTTTTTTTATCGTGAAATCTATTGACCCTCACGCATTGAACGCACTGGTCGATGCCCACTTACAACAAAAACAATTTCTGTGAAATTTTAACATTGCGAAAACGAATTTGAACAAACTCGTCATAGGCCGTTCATGTGAATCTCACCAAATTTGGTGTATGTCATCTACAGACAATGCTGAAAAAAAGTTATCAAAGGATTAATCTTGAGATAAACCGTTTCAAACTTACACGTCAATGAACATTTAACACATAGCTTAAAATTCTTCAAAAATCCATATCTTGGCTTTTAATTGCTCAAATTTGGTCAAAGTTGACATGCCATCTCTAAACAGCTTTCTTTTCATGTGTACTAAATTTTGTGACATTTCGTCATAGGGGGCGATGTTTTTCGCCAAAGATAGGTGTCGAAAAACAGTTTTTGTTAAATAATTTCTCAACAATTTTGCCCAAGACAACGATTTTGCATTAGTATGTCGGTGTTACAGAAGCATATCGACCCAGCCCATAAACACTCACTTGAAGCATAGCGCCACCTAATGATATGGGTAAATGCATAAATTGGGATTTTGAATTGGCAATATTTTGGGCTAAGAAGGTAGGAACTGCATAAAATATCTCATGCACGATCAACACAAAGACCTCTAAAAGCACAGCACATGCCATAAAATTGGCCCTATGGGGGCCGCTGTAATTGTACAAAATCTCATTTTGCCTATTCCTTTCACAAATCACTCTTACACACTATACAAACACACACAATGTCATTCATTCAAAACCCATATCCATGCCCACTTTCAGGAAATCATTTCCACACAAATTCCCACCTCACAACACTGCTCTACCACACACTCATCATACCAACAGTTCCCACATTTCAATACACTGCGGCGGTCATACCATGTACCGCTATGCGGTACATCTAGTTATAACCACTATTCCTTTCCATCATGCCATTTTACTTATGAATTTGAAACAATGGTATGTTAGAATAAGGTTTGTAGTCAGTAAGGATTAAATCTCTTATTTCAAAGGTACTCTTCCTAAGTATCTTGTGATTTCTCAAAACTGAAACATCTACCATGTCATTTCGCTCATGAAACATTCCATTGCTCTGCCACCAGGGACATAAACATGAACGCTTTCCAGGGTCCAGCTGCCAGGGAGCCATACGTTGTTTTTTTATAGGCGGGGTTATTGGCAATAATTGGATCGTCGAGTGGCGCTGTGGTGCTGTTAGTGTCCCCAGGGAGTGCCTGGGGTGAGGAAAGACTCCTGATTCATTGATTTGGGCGGAACAAACCCCTGCTGCTTATGCAGTGGTTCCTCATTTCACAAACTGCCTTAAAGGCCTTTCATGCTTCAGGTCCGCCATACATCCGGCATCTGTTACCATGCACTGACATTCTTATCTAGTAGACCCAGCAGCTTTACTTTGTATGACCCGTTTTAAAACAAAGTCAAAGTCAAAGTGTACTTTATTGTCAATTCACTGTGTAACAGGCATTACACAGAGGACTGAAATTGCGTTTCACCAGACACCAAATGTGCAATATTGACCTAGAGACACGTACACGCACACACACACACACACCGCTACACTCATGGACATGAAGTGTGTACAGACATCCACAATAAATAGACATAAGACAGTCAAGTAAACATATACGCTTCCAACAAGAAGGAAAGTTTGAGGTAGCTCAACTACAGACAAAAAGTGAAATATGCAATATGTAAGGTGCAATAAGGGAAGGTGCAGTTGGTAAAGTGCAAGTGTGAAAGCAGCATGGACATCAGTGTGTGTAAGATTGTTTTTTTTTTTTGGATGGCAGTAACATGTTCATGGAATGTTCATGGAATCTTCTTCATTGTGTTGATTAGCCTGATGGCCTGTAGAAAGGAGCTGTTTCTCAGTCTATTTGTGTGGCACCGCATACTGCGGTAGCGCTTTCCAAATGGTAAGAGGGCGAACAGTTTGTGTGCTGGGTGGGTGGTGTCCTTGATGATATTGGTGGCTCTCTTGGAACAGTGTGATATGTATAGGTCCTGAATGGCTGCTTGGGGTGATCTGATGATCTTTTCTGCAGTCCTCACCACCCTCTGTAGAGCCTTCTTGTCCACAGCTGAGCAGCTGCCGTGCCAGACAGAGAGGCTGCTGGTGTGGATGCTGTCAATAGCACCCCTGTAGGTATTGAGTGCAGAAGTGGGGAGGTCAGCTCTCCTCATCCTGCGCAGGAAGTGAAGGCGTGTCTGTGCTTTCTTCACCAGGGAGGTGGTGTTGGTGGTCCATGTGAGGTCATCTGTGATATGCACTCCCAGAAACTTTGTGCTTTTCACAGATTCACACAGTTGATGAGTTGATGTACCTCCTCTCTGTATGCTGAGTCGTCGTTGTCACTAATGAGGCCCACCACTGTTGTGTCATCAGCAAACTTGATGATGTGTTTCGATGTGAATCTTGCACAGCAGTCGTGAGTCATCAGTGTAAAAAGCGATGGAGACAGCACACAACCCTGGGGGACCCCAGTGTTAATAATGGTGGTCTCTGACGAGTCTCTTACTGGCTGTGGTCTGTTAGTGAGAAAGTCCAGTAGCCAGTTGCATAATGAAGTGCTGATGCCTATTTCACTCAGTTTGTTCACTAGGTGTTGTGGGATGACCGTGTTGAAAGCGGAGCTGAAAACATCTTGTAACTCTCAGTATCTTCTCCAAGGTTTCCATCATCAGTCTGACAGCCAACATCCTGGGCTACTCTGAGCTGGGGCCAATCAAATCCTTGCGTACGCTCAGGGCCCTGAGACCCCTCCGAGCCCTGTCCAGATTTGAGGGGATGAGGGTGAGTTTTGGAGCGTAAATGATTTAGATTTACAGATGTTATCTTTCCAAGCCTTTGTAGAAATTAATTATTCAAAATGAGAAATGTATCCACTTTTTTTTAGAAAAGTGGATACATTTAGTATCTGTTTTATGTATGCATTTAAGTGTGTATGTAATTAATATATAAATAGTAGAAGAGGAAGACATAGTGATATGTTGTTCGCATGTCTGTTTGATGGGTGAAGGTGGTGGTGAATGCACTTGTGGGGGCCATCCCATCCATCTTCAACGTGATGCTGGTCTGCCTCATCTTCTGGCTTATCTTCAGCATCATGGGTGTCAACCTCTTTGCTGGAAAGTTCTACCACTGCTTGAACACCACCTCAGAGGAGAAGTTTCTTACAGATGTTGTCAACAATAAATCTGACTGTGTAAACCTTGCTGATGCTGGCCTGGATGCACGATGGCTCAATCTTAAGGTCAACTACGACAACGTGGGCATGGGATATCTTTCTCTGCTTCAAGTGGTATGTTCAAGTATTTGTTCTCATATAGTACCACCCTTTTAGTTGTAGTTCTGAAAGTGGTAAAGAAAACAGCCTAAACACAATGACTATGTGTGTATTGTGCATTGAAACTTCATGGTTGATATCACAATGGTTATGTGGGTTATGCCACCTGTTATCTTCCTTGACTACAGAATTTTATTCTCTGATTGGCTGATGACAGAAGTAGATCTCAAAAATTTAAATCACTGTTTCATATGAATGCACTTATGAATGGTAACAATGACAAATGTCGTAGCCATATTAACAGTTAAATGCTCTACCTTTTCTTAACAGATGCTATAAAGTAACAAATCAACCAATTATTTAAGTAGGTTATGCATATGAAATTAGATCATAAATACAAACGGGAGATAAAATGGATAACGGCCTTTGAGGTGACCAGTTCCGTGGAAAAAATGACTTGGCGGAGGCAACTTCCTCAATTCAGTTCTTTGCTAGCCTGGTAAACCAGCCCCTAGTACTTCATTTCATTTTGTACAGAGGGTCTGGAACAGACACCATCAGAAACGATTCGTTGGAGGTGTGGACTCTGCTGAAGTTTAAAAAAAGTGCCTCTGCCTTCACCCAATTTCTAATGCCTGGCCGTCACGTATGCAATTAGCCTACCTACGCACTACAATTCAAATGTAGCACACAAGGTCAACGTCACGGCTAACGAACACACCCTCTGTTCGCCGATTGGATCGGTCTTGCTAGGGCCGACTAAATGACCCTCGACATTCCGGTCCAGACCCTCTGTACCAAACGAAATGAAGTACGAGGGGCGGATTTACTAGGCTCGTAGGATGCAGTAAACAAGCGATATAATCGCAAAATCAAATTCACAGTTCCATCTGGGCAGTTCTGCACTACAACCAAACACTGGTGTTATCGTGTGTTAGGTGTTAAGACATTTGACTTGCAGTCTCAGCAGTCAAATGCTGGTTTTCCGACAATTTTGTCTCAATGTTTTATGAAGACATGGAAAACATTTTTTGCTAAAGGCGTTTATTTTTCTACATAAGTTTTTTGATACATAACTTAAGTGAGCCCCTATGTGAGATGCCCCTATGTATACCTTATGAAAGATAGCCAACACTTGGTGGATACATTGTGCTGACATGGGCACACATTATACCTTTGTATCAAAAATGCTTGATATCTGAAATCCGTGTTAGTGTTCCAGACAAAAATATCTCGTTTAGAAGGTATATGTAGCTAAGAATGTTTTTGTGAAGGGTCAAAGTACAGCTTAATCAACCTAACCTAATGTTTAACATACAAGTAATATACAGTAATGCTATGGTTTCGGGAAACCCTGTCTTTGAGGTTGTCAAACCAAGCATGTGAGTCTTGTTAGGTAAAACTGTATGGTAAAATCTGCCTTGTGTGTCTTCCATATAGGCCACATTTAAAGGATGGATGGACATCATGTATGGAGCGGTTGATTCACGTGGGGTTAGTGTTTTCTGTAGTATGAGACCACAAGCACTGCTCAAACATTATCGGGACATTCTTTATTTATCTGAGATAACATTACTCATTTTCTTCATCCTGGACAGATTGAGGATCAACCTGACTATGAAGCGAATCTCTATATGTATCTCTATTTTGTTATATTCATCATTTTCGGCTCCTTTTTCACCCTCAATCTCTTCATTGGTGTCATTATTGATAACTTCAACCAACAGAAATCAAAGATAAGTATTATATTGCATTGAAAATAGTTACATAAATAAAAAGTTACCTAATCAAATAATTATACCAGTCTAAGTGGAGTACCTTCTTTAAAGTTGCTTTGGTTTTTCAAAATGAGTAATTACAACAGTGTTTTTACCGGTGATTTTAAAGTTGTGCCCTGTACAGTACCTGTGCATGGTAGAATAATTGCCATTACCCCTTTACTTTGGAGGCAAAGACATCTTTATGACAGAAGAACAGAAGAAGTACTACAATGCCATGAAGAAACTGGGTTCTAAGAAGCCTCAGAAGCCAATACCAAGACCAGAGGTCAGTAAAGGTCAACAATAAATAAAATAATCACATTAAAACAAATAAAACTAAAAATAATGGAATAGTTTCACACATTTCCTGAAATAATCTGGTCTTTGTCCTCATTTGACCTTACAGAACCCAATTTCTGGATTTGTCTTTGACCTGGTCACCAAACAATTCTTTGACATCCTCATCATGACGCTGATCATGCTGAACATGATAACCATGATGGTGGAGACGGACGATCAGAGCAAAGAGAAGGAGGACATACTCTTTCTCATTAACTTGGTCTTCATCGTGGTCTTCACCACAGAATGTTGTCTGAAAATGATTGCCCTCAGACAGTACTTTTTTACCATTGGCTGGAACATTTTTGATTTTGTCGTCGTAATTCTATCTATAGTAGGTAGGTGCAAGTGACCCTCATTTTGCCAACATTTTTGTTCCACGTAATTGAATAAGGCATTCCAGTAGCGATCAGTTCCTCAAACAATTGTGCTTTAAGTTGATTGGAATAGATAGCAAGTTATATGTTGGTAATTTAATGTTTTTATTTTTGTTTTTAAGGTATTGTGCTGGCAGACATCATTGAGAAATACTTTGTCTCTCCAACTCTTTTCCGTGTGATCCGCTTGGCCAGGATTGGTCGAGTTCTACGCCTCATTCGTGGTGCCAAGGGAATCCGAACACTTCTGTTTGCCCTGATGATGTCACTTCCTGCACTTTTTAACATTGGTCTCCTCCTCTTCCTCATCATGTTCATTTTCTCCATTTTTGGTATGTCCAACTTTGCTTATGTGAAGCGGGAAGGCATGATCGATGACATGTTCAACTTTGAGACATTTGGCAACAGCATCATCTGCCTCTTCATGATCACAACATCGGCTGGTTGGGATGGACTTTTGTCACCCATTATGAACAGCGGTCCCCCCGATTGCGACCCTGACTTGGAAAACCCAGGCTCTGATGTGAAGGGTAACTGTGGCAGCCCTGGGGTAGGAATCGTCTTCTTCTGCACTTACATCGTGGTGTCCTTCCTGGTGGTGGTCAACATGTACATCGCCATCATCCTGGAGAACTTCAATGTGGCCACGGAGGAGAGCGCTGATCCGTTGTGCGAGGATGATTTCGAGATGTTCTATGAGACATGGGAGAAGTTTGATCCAGATGCTTCGCAGTTCATTGCCTATGAACAACTCTCTGATTTTTGCGACACCCTTAAAGATCCCCTCAGGATTCCAAAACCAAATACGATCAAGCTGATCACTATGGACCTACCCATGGTGGCAGGTGACAAGATCCACTGTTTAGATATTCTCCTTGCCCTGACTGCCGAAGTGCTGGGAGACACCGGCGAGTTGGACACACTCAAGGAGAGCATGGAGGAGAAGTTCATGGCAAATAACCCATCCAAGGCCTCCTACGAGCCCATCACCACAACGCTAAAGCGCAAGCAACAGGATGTGGCCGCTCGAGTCATCCAGCGAGCCTGGCGCAAGTCCATCCTCCGCCGATCCCTCAAGCACGCCTCGTATCTGTTCCGTGAGAAGTCGGACCAGACTGGGCAAGGGGAGGAGCCTCCTGAAAAGGAAGGAATGATCGCTCTCAGAATGAGCCGGCTCTATGGCGATGGGTTTGAGCAGGACTCGTGGGACGCCATAGCAGGCTATAATAAAATGCCCCTCGCCTCTTCCGGTCCTGTGGCGCTCCAGAACGAAGTGGTCCTGCACTCGGCCCCATTCACCATCCCCGACACTGCTGCATTTGTAGAAAATCTGAGGGAGACTGTTGTTTAGTTGTTATCACATTAAGGGATAACGGTGTCATCGTGATGTTTGGGTGTCTTCAAAGAGACTGTAGCCTTAATTCACCTCTGGGCTGCAGGTCTTGTACAAGGTCAAGTTTCAGACAGAACGTTAAGATCTGATGCTAATTGATTCTGTCATTATAGTATGACAGTGATCAGAAGTGATATGTCAGTGATGAAAATGTGGGATGAATTCAATTCTTAGTCAGGGGATTGAGTTAACAAAGTCAGAAAATATGATATGGTGACAGTTAACGATTAATACAAGTCTTTTTATAAATGTTAATGGTCCCTATTTTTAAAGGTTTGTTACTAAGAAAAACATCCATGCACGTAGTTGCTGCCCTGATATGACTACTACATTGCGCTGATTTTGTATTTCTGTTTCTACGTATTTTTCTTATCTTAGTGTCATTATTTGCTGCTCTATACATGACAGGTTTGCAGCAGTGATATGGAAGGTAATACAATACAAATTTCTAAATCAGTTCAAAGGGAAAACAGGGAAAGCGAAACCTGTTTTTCTTGACATCACATCTCTCTATTTCATTTCATTCTTTAAATTCATTAAGATACAGGTAGGTTCTGAAGCTGTCCACATCATACAAAGCAGCATGTTCAATAAGACAACCATGTCAAATGATTTGACTTATGTAAATGTTAATGTCTTTAAAAAAAAATCTATAACCCGAAATATAAAAGAAAGTAAATATTCATAACATTTTGTAGTTGCAATCAATCGTGTAAACAGTGAGAAGTGCTGCAGATGGGTCACCTGAAGTTAGAGCAGTTAGACTATGGCTATGACACTACTCGTGCAGGTAGACTATGGCTATGACACTACTCGTACCCGATTCCTGAAATTGGCAACATATTTTTATTACCATATGAAGCGGTCTGAATGCCTCCAATGAAGTGAGTGTGGGGACAACCAACTCTGTGTACATGACGCAGTGAAGGCCGGAGTGGGTCTTTTGTTTGCACAGCACATTTGTACATGGAATTTTGCCCACTGGAACAATTATACTTATAAATAGTAATTAAGGAGGAAAGTGACGATCTTATCATACAGAAAGTAGAGTACTGCAAACATGAGTATGATGACACTAAAATGTGCCAAAGAATTATAATAAGCAGCTATCACCAAAATAAGTTAGCTTTCAGTAACCATGTCGGCAAGTTATTTACTGGGTAACATAACTGTATTTGTTAAATGAATGAATGAGACCTCTACTGACCCAAAGGGAATTTGTCTTGCACTCAGGACAAACACAACATTCAAACTCACAGCAATAAATATTGACAAACCATTGGAACATAAGACATTAAAAACATTAAGACGTTAAAGGGACAGCCTTGTTTATTAATGGTTCAGTGATAACAAAAAGTCACTCTCAGTCAGGGACATGTAGCAAATATAAAAAGTGTAATACTGTTATGTGTCACCCAATTATCTCCTATTGATCAGTTAATGTCCCATCCCCTCTGTGTGAAAGGCCAGGTTCTTGCCCTGCATGATGGAATGTCCCAGCAGTTTGTGGAGGCAAAGACTGGATGCTTGGATGCTTCCGTTACCACTGACTGAGAGAGCAAATAGCAAGGTTTTGTTTGTGCAGGATTCGGCCCCAACCTTTTGTCTTAGTGAGCTACGATCAGAGCACCTGCTTAAAAAAATACTGATAGTTTTCAAAATCAAACACATGCTGTTGTGACCCATGAGCTGTCAGTGTCTTTGGGTGGCATGTTCACCATAATGATCATGTTCTGCATGTAAAAAAGGATTAAACCTAAAAGTAGTTTATTTTAACAAAAGTAGTTTATTTTTTAGATTAATATATTTTTCTAAATGTATTTTCTATTGTTCTCCGTGTAAAATGCTTTGTTGTAGATTCTTTCTTCTTTAACGTCATGTTTACAAATAAATTGCAATTAAGTGAACTTTCAGACCTAGTTATGTTTAGATCAGCTGATTAAACTGGTTTAAAGTGCTTAAAATTAAAGAATTAAAGAACGTTATTGTGAAGAAACAAATGGGTTATGGAAAATGCTGCCAAAACCTTTGCAACCAGTGGTTAACAAAGAAAAGTTTGAAGGACACTCAACAACTAAATGGAGGAACTCATATTTAACAACAGAATAATGTATTTAATTTAGGGCTTTAAACTTATCCCACACTTGACATTTTTGAATAATTGTTTGACTAATTTACATGTTTTCTCTATTCTTTATACTGTTGTATATTTGTTATTTGACATGTTGAAATAATCATTAACCTTCTTCAAAATGTAACAACTACTTATTGACCTTCCAGAAACATCCAAAAGTCTTATTTCAAACACTTCTTCCCTGAGTCATTCATCACTGTCAAAGATGAAGCAGCTTAACAAAATGAGTGTTTTTTTTTTTTGGTAGGAATGGGAATGAACCTGTAAATCGATGTGTCATCGATAATGTAAACTGTTCTTTTGAAATGTAAGATGGGTAAATTGTCCTTTAATGCTGTATTTGGATGCATTACTGTATCAGAGGGCCTCCAGTCCTAACAGTACCGGTATACATTGTGATGATCATTTCCTGAAGCAGCATGACCTCACCAGCGGAGTTATGCTGATATTCGGAGTGCTCTCACCAGCGGAGTTATGCTGATATTCGGAGTGCTCTTCTGATATTCGGAGTGCTCTTCTGATATTCGGAGTGCTCTTCTGATATTCGGAGTGCTCTTCTGATATTCGGAGTGCGCTTCTGCTGGCATGATGAGGTGTAGTGCCACTGAAGTCAATGCTGGCATGATGAGGTGTAGTGCCACTGAAGTCAACCACACTGTTTTGGTTGCAGTGGATAATGGAGCAGTTGATCATTAAATTGTGAAGATTGTGCTGTGTTCTGTAACGGCAAAAGGTATTAAAAATATTTTATTTAACATAAAAAAGTATCCAGCAACAACCCAGTGCTGACTGGGATGATTAAACTACATGTGAGTGTAGGCTGGACTGGAATGGTATTAAACTACATGTGAGTGTAGGCGATTTCCTTCATAGGTTTGGTCCTCTTCTTGGCACAGGCTTGATGGGCCTACAGTGGAAGAGGCTTTTTTGTACCATTTTCCTTAAACCCTGCTTCATAGGACTAACAGTACATAAGTGTGATATAACCATACTGCAGCAGATGTGTCAGATGTGTCCAGTGACATGAATCATTACAGGCTATTACATTAAAGTCTATGACATGGCTGTGCCAGACACAGGAAGCTGGGTGAAGTGTTACTGTGTTCCTAATGTTGGTAGGAAAAAGGTTTTAAACTATAGTCTTAAATATTACAGACCATCACATTATCAACAGTATTTCAAAGGCTAAAGGCCAGCAGAATTTGTAAAGAAACTCTGGGGTCCTTTAGGGTTTTTAAAGTAGAATTATGGGTGCACTCTAGAATTTTCTGGAGGGCGACAGACATGGTAACTATTTATTTCATGCATGCCATGACTGAGATTCTGAATGATGTGAGTTGTATTTGAGGATGCTTTGATAAATGGGTAGATGTCAGCATTTGTGTTTTTCATTTTAGATCAGGGTTTGTCAATGCTGCTCTGTCCTCCTCCTTTTGATCTCCTCTTGCTCTGCACACATACCTGACTGAACCTATCAGTGGTACTCTTGATTAACTGGACATAACTGGTTTAGCTTATCCAGAACATTGTAACATCACTGCTTTAAAGGAGGAAATTTGATGTGATTCAATCTATAGCCCTGTTTTTCGAGGTCACAGTGTGCTGCCTAAATGGGTCATGGGGACATGAAACCGAAGGCTAGTTTCTATGCCCTACTCAGTTAGTGCCAGCTGCCAGTTCATTACCCTGGTCTATGTTGCATCAAATTCATTTGCTCTCTACCAGCTGCACTCGGTGACCCCAGACTGCAGGACTATGGGTTGATTCACACTGAGTTCTCCCTTGAGTCAGTTGTCTATGGAGCAGAGAGGCAAGACTGCCAGGGCAGAAGGGCCCGGTTTGAATGTAGTTTGAGTATCTCTGCTTTAGGTTAAAAATGGAGAGCCCCTCCAGAATGTGTGTATTCTTTATGATGCTTGTACATATGTATTATGAATACAATTTTGGAATTGTTTTTTAGCTCTTTTACAAAAAGCATTTCAAATTCACTTAAAATTCAATAAAGAATTGTGAAAATTGCATTGAACTTCAGTTTTTGAACTGATTGTTAGATACTGATCAACATGGGAAGCAAATGAGCAACTTTGTCATTAAGTGAAATATGTTTTTATTTTTAGAACATGCCCACAGGTTACATTATGAGATAGGTTTGATACTTCTAGACCTAATAAAACATATGGGTATAGCATTGCATGGGCAGTGACTTGGCATTGTTAGCCTAACGCCTACAGTGCCTGAGTAACTACTGGCCTGTATTCGCCACTTGGAAGCCTAACTTTACCTTGTGACAACATTCATATTCACGAATACCACGCCATCAAGTTAACAGCTCCACTTAAAATCGCAGTCGTTGTCATCTACCATCCACTCTGGGTGACTTCGTGACTGAGCTAGACACACTACTGTCCTCCATCCCTGATCTCGACTGCCTGCTACTAGTCCTCGGTGATTTCAACATCCACCTAGACAAGGTATGTGCTCCAAATCCCAAAAATGGTAATCGACTGGACTTAATTCTGACTAAAAACTGCAAGGCTGATGGCGTGATGGTCACACCATTACATACATCAGACACTTCTTCATCCGCTTCATGGTTTTCCTCCCAGAACTACCACCCACTCCCCCACCCATGGTCACCTTCCGTCGCAACCTTGGCAACTTGTCTACTACTCACTTTGCCTCTGCCTTACCCCCTCCCAACACCTTCTCTCCATTAGAGGTCGATGCTGCCATAGAATCCCTCTGCTCCACACTGACCTCCTGCCTGGATAGCCTGTGTCTCCTTCCACCAAACCTGCACGCTCTACCCAGCCCCGCCCGTGGCTGACTGATACCATCCGCTCTTTGAGCACCACCCTCAGAGCTGCGGAACGAAAATGGCACAAATCCAGCGACCTGGCTGACCTACAGACTTTCCAATCTCTTCTAGTGTCATTCTCCTCCTCTGTTACGACTGCTAAGACGGCTTACTACAACAATAAAATCAGCAACACCACTGACACACGGAAACTCTTCTGTGCTTTCAAATCGCTCCTCAACCCCCTCCCCTGCCTCCTGCCACCAATCTAACTGCTAATATTTTTGCCTCCTTCTTTACAGAAAAAGTAGCGGCTATCAGCAATCAATTCTGCGACCCACCCGGCCTCAACCTGCTACCTCCTCCAGTCTATGATGCAACGCTCTCCTCATTCACCCCTCTCTCTGAAAGCGATGTCTTCAAACTCATCACTGGCAACTGTCCTACTACCTGCCCGCTAGACCCTGTCCCCTCGCCCCAACAGTAGTCCCATCGATCACGTCCATGATGAATGCTTCGCTATCATCAGGTATAGCTCCAGCTGCCTTCAAACAGGCTAGGGTCACACCACTGCTCAAAAACACCACACTCAACCCCGCCCAGGTGGAGAACTATCGGCCGGTGTCACTGCTTCCCTTCCTTTCGAAAGCCATCGAGAGGGCGGTCTCTAAACAGGTTGTTAATTTCCTCACCCAGAATGACCTACTCGACCCGAAGCAGTCTAGCTTTAGAAGCGGCCACTCCACTGAAACAGCACTGCTATCTGTCACAGAAGCCCTAGGAGTAGCCAGAACTAAAGGACAATCATCAGTACTTATCGACGGCCTTCGATACAGTCAACCACAGCATACTGCTAACTACACTCTCAAACATGGGCATCACAGGCATAGCACACTCCTGGTCTGTCTAAGACTGAACCAGTCAATCCACCATGATATCAGCCTGAATATGGGCACTGTCACGGTTGCTCCGAACAAGGTTGCTAAAAACCTGGGCGTCATGATTGATGACCAACTATCTTTTTCTGATCACATTGCCTCCGTAGCGCGGTCGTGCCATTATGCGCTGTACAACATTCGAAAAATCAGACCGTACCTGACCCAATATGCTACTCAGCTCCTGGTACAGGCTATGGTCATCTCTCGCCTCGACTATTGCAGCACCCTCCTGGTTTACCTTCCTGCTTGTGCAATCAAACCATTGCAAATGGTCCTGAATGCAGCAGCAAGACTGGTTTTTCAATCAACCCAAAAGGGCGCATGTCACTCCGCTCTTCATCAACCTCCACTGGCTCCCGGTGGCTGCCAGAATTCAACACAAAGTTTTGACTCTAGCCTACAAAGTCACTTCCGGACCGTCCCCTACCTATCTCAACGTCATACTAAATGCTTACATCCCATCCAGAGCGCTGCAATCTTCTAATACGAACCGCTTGGCCGTACCCTCTCCTAAGACAAAGCGAGGTCACTCCAAACTTTTCTCGGTTGTTGTCCCTCAGTGGTGGAACAACCTACCAGTCGCTACAAGAGCAGCAATATCCCTCTCGACCTTCAAAAAGCTTGTGAAGACCCTTCTCTTCTGAGACTGCTTTCCTTCCTAACAAAACTAATTTCTACTAACCATTTCTTTACATAGGTACCTTCGATGTTCTCTACACATCTGTTACCTATTATGTCCTCCTTTTGTAAGTCACTTTGGATAAAAGCGTCTGCTAAGTGTAATGTAATGTAATGTAATGTTCTTTATGTCCATTCACACTCTGTTTTTGACACTTTAAATGTCACAACTTTAAACATGTGAGTGTGCATTGCCGCCTCTATTTTTAGTAGCTCTGTCGGCTCGCTATAACCTGTTAAGTCACCAAGTGTTTTTACAGCCAAGGTCCGTGTTGCCAAGTTTCATCGCCGAACCTGCAGTGTCACATTTTCTAGATTCTTGCTTAGTTCAGTTATGTGATTAAGAGTTGTGGCTGCCATGGCAACTGTACACATACAGCGGAAGCTGGTTCGCCTGCTTTTTGTTATCGTGTCTCAACAACATTTATAAAATGTTTGGTTCGGCTGCAGTGTAAAGCTGAGCTCAATGCAGAAAATGATGTGCAATACCTCCAAGGCTCTGTACTCAGAAGGTAATATCTCACAAAACACACACATGTATGTATGGAGGACAGACATCTCGTGAAACACACACATGTATGTATTGAGGACAGATTTAACATTTATTATTAACATTTATAGATTGGGCAAATTCCAAAGGGGTTTGAGTGGGGTTTGTCTCTCCACTTAATTTAAGACTCAAAAGTAACAAATGAAACATGAAACACATTTTGTTCTCAGCAAGGCAATACTGTTAAATTAATCTCAACCCCCCCGACACAATTTGTTTCACTGCTTCGTCACTAAGATTTACAGTATAATAGAGTGTTAACAGTTGTGTCAGTGAGGGTGTTCTGTTTGTTGAGTCCTGGACATTCCCCTCCTGTGTGTGATCTTATATGCTGGGAGAGGCAATGTAATGAGAGAACACCACATTTTAAAGACCAGGTGGGGATAAGATCCAGGGGAAAGGGATTTAGAGGGGGAGGGAGAGATGACAGGGGTGTGTAAGTGTACTGCCGGTGGAACGACTCACTTTGAATAAAAAAAGCACAACTACAACATTACAACATTACCACGACATTACAGAGAGTCTTTAGTAACGCATTACAATATTATTATGACATTACAGAGAGTCTTTAGTAACGCATTACAATATTACTACGACATTACAGAGAGTCTTTAGTAACGCATTACAATATTACCACGACATTACAGAGAGTCTTTAGTAACGCATTACAATATTACTATGACATTACAGAGAGTCTTTAGTAACGCATTACAATATTACTATGACATTACAGAGAGTCTTTAGTAACGCATTACAATATTACTACAACATTACAGAGAGTCTTTAGTAACGCATTACAATATTACTACAACATTACAGAGAGTCTTTAGTAACGCATTACAATATTACTACAACATTACAGAGAGTCTTTAGTAACGCATTACAATATTACTATGACATTACAGAGAGTCTTTAGTAACGCATTACAACATTACCACGACATTACAGAGAGTCTTTAGCAACAAATTACAACTAGGTCATTGCCATTCTGGTAACAAAAAGTTATAATGGGGGTGTCTCTTATTAAGGGGGGAAAGAGGGGGTGAGCGGGGAGAACGAGTGATACTGTAACTAGCTGGAGATCTGAGGCATACGGAAGGCCTCAGTGTACAAGTTCCAAACATGTGTATCGTGTCAGAGGTCAAAGGTCATGGCGACCTTATCACACCGGAGGTCACGCGTCTCACACTTCTCCACTAGGAACACGATGGTAGTGTTACACCCACAGCCTCACAAAAACACCGGAGACTCTGTTCTGCCAGCGTCCCACGCTAGCAGACACGACTGCACAGCAGGCACTCACAGGCAGGCTTCTAGAAAGATTCTCCACCAGAATCATGACGCAGTTCCACACTCCTTAGCACCACTACCAAAGTGTGTGTATGTGTCATTGCACTAGAAATTATTTCATGGACTAAATATGGTTTTGTAAAGTTAAACACTAGTTAATGCAGAAGCACAAGCAGGAGCGATCTCTACACATTTTGCCTGCCAGTGGGCCAACTATGTCAAGCTATCCCTAAAAGTGAAGGAATATTTAAGCAAGTAATTCAGAGTTCAGACTGACTTGTGAAATGACACTGTTGCTAAATTCAGTACACCAGTATGCTTGTATATGATCTGTGTGTGTGTGTGTGTGTGTGTGTGTGTGTTGTATGTATGTGTGCAATGTAAGTACATGTCTAAGAGTGGTGTCTGCACGCCAGGATTGTTCTTTTTTGCAGGACGGATGTGATGGCAGAATCTGTTCTGTCAACAAGTGCAAGTTCCTCAGTGTAGGCCCAGCAGCTGGCCTTTGGAGGTGCAACATGAGAGGACACAAGTGCTACAGTCAAGGGACATGTGTGTCTGTGTGTGTGTCATACACAGCGTTCCTGGGCAGGATGGGCGTCTGTGTGTGTGCGTGTGTATGTGTGTGTGTGTGTGTGTGTGTGTGTGTGTGTGTGTGTGTGTGTGTGTGTGTGTGAAGGTGGGAGGGAGGGGGGGGCATACACAGCGTTCCTGGGCAGGATGGGCGTCTGTGCGTGTGTGTGTGTGTGTGTGCGCGCGCGTGTGTGTGTGTGCGCGCGTGTGTGTGTGTGTGTGTGTGTGTGTGTGTGTGTGTGTGTGTGAAGGTGGGAGGGAGGGGGGGGCATACACAGCGTTCCTGGGCAGGATGGGCGTCTGTGCGTGTGTGTGTGTGTGTGTGCGCGCGCGTGTGTGTGTGTGCGTGTGTGTGTGTGTGTGTGTGTGTGTGTGTGTGTGTGTGTGTGTGTGTGTGAAGGTGGGAGGGAGGGGGGGGCACAGCGTTCCTGGGCAGGATGGGTGCTCGGGCCCCTTTGAAACTGGAGAGAAGCTGGATGGGAGAGCAGCGGTGGGGGGAGCGGGGTGGGGCGTGGGGTCGGGGGTGGAGGAGGTTGTGCTAGGTGAGAGGTCACACCTCAGGGATGGGCCACACTTTAGCCAGCTGCTGACCTGAGAGGTCAAAGGTCAGACCTGAAGGGTCAAGAGCACATTCCATGTATGACACTGCAGGCGGCCCCTGTAGCTGCAGGTGGATTTCACAGCATGACGCAGACGCCCAGCAGTTAAAATCACTCTGCTTCATTTTACTCTTAAGCTCTGATCATCTCAGTTTTTAAGTATATTTTTGGCCATTTTGTGCCTTTATTGAAAGTACAGTAAAGAGTGGGACAGGAAGTCAGTGTGAGAGAGAGAGATGGGGTAGTGTTGGGATATGACCCAGCCGGGATTGAAACTGGTGCCCCCATGGGCACCTGCCCATTCATGCTACGGGTGCTCTACCCACTGCTCCACAGCAGCCCCTGATCACCTCATTTTAAGGTTAAAGCCATCCTATAAAGTTATCTTAAATAAGTATTAGTGCTTGTCATTAAGTTCTATTCCATCTATTAGTGGAGGTATTAGTTACGTGAACAATTGTGGCCTTCATTAAATGAGACACTTTTTAAATTATTGTCATTGATGCAGTAATTTTTACTGATCATGTTCATTATGATAACTGAAGTAATGGTAATCGGGGTAATATATTACTAAATATGTGGAAATAAGTAATTCATTACATAATAATAATAATAATAACATAATTAAAATGAGAAGTAACGCAGGCTTATAACACAGTGAGCTACTTTACCACCCGAAGGAACCTGAAATATGCAGATAGAATGTTTATGGATGTTATCCAAAATTTAGCATTCTTTGTCAAGTCTTTTCCCTCTCAATGCTTTACTTGAATAATGGCAGATGGGCACCACTGGGGGCCGTGGTTCTGCCTGAGGTTCCTTCCTAGAATGAAACGGGGAGTTTTTTTCTCACCGATACCTGAGGTTTCATCCTAGAATTTACACAGATCCTCACCCCTGTTGCTCTCTGGGGACACTAACAAGCCGACAGGGCATCAATGGACATTTTTGCTTCGCCGCTAATGGACTGCTAGAAATGTTTTTTTTTGTTCCAGCACCACTTTTCTCTCTCCTGTTGCTCTCTGGGGTCACCAGCAGCTCAACAACGCCTAAATGGACTTTCGTTTTCCTCCGGCACTGGACTACAAGGAATGTTGTCTTGTGTTCTTCCTCTCTGGCACCACTGGACTGCAAGAAATGTTGTCTTCTCGTTTGTTTTTCTCATCAAACTGTGCAGCACTTTGAGCTCCGTGTTGTATGAATTGTGCTATACAAGTAATGACGATGATGATGATGATTATTATTATTATTATATATCATAATAGCAGTTATATTATATATCCTTTGCCATGTTATTTTTAATGCAAAGTTGATATTATTTAGGATGTAATCTTCACATTGGCCAAACAGCAACGTGCCAGGTATTAGTAAGCAAAGACCATTTCCCTTTTAGCATTGTGTCAACAGAACACTAAACATTAATGAAAACTGCCCCATTTTCAGAAGGAGGATTTCTGGAGGAAACTTTGATTTTTTCAATGTATCTAACACCCCCCCCCCCTTTTCCTGGCACCTGCCCTTAGAGGTGAATTATGACACTGATGATATTCACGTCAGTCTGGGTAGGGACACGATGCCTCTCTCCAGACAGGGCTAAAGAAATAAAGCCTCAAAGCGTCCTGCCGCCATGGAGACGTGAGTGGGGTCTCATTCATGCTCCTCAGATACTCATTCATAAACACCGAAAGCATCCGCGCCCCCCCCGCATGATCGCTTCGGCGTCTGGAGCCCGGAAAATAAATCTCCGTGAACCAACACTGGATCTGGAGATGGAATAACTGTGCGCTAAGTTTGCTATCAGAGCAACCGACACTGGCTATGGCCCTGGTCCAATGCCAGGCCCAAAGTCTTTTTCTTATTTTTGTAGATGTGGCATCAACAGCGGAAGTGGCAGCCTCAAACGGTATTAAGAGGGTCACTTGATAGCGGATTAAAATAGTCGCCGTGCTTGTGGCGGAAAAGGACGCTATACATTAGAGTGCCAGGAAAAGGCAGTGGGTGGGTGAGATGTTCTGGGTTTGTTTAGCAGTAGGGAGATGTGCTTTTTCCATGTGTCTATGTCTGCTCAAAAATGTTTGACTGAAACCGTTGGATTAATTATAATCTACCATCTTGTGTATCTTTCTGTGTGTGTGGGTGTGTGTGTGGGTGTTTGTGGGTGTGTGTGCTGCTGTGTGTGTGCTGTGTGTGTGCTGTGTGTGGTGTGTGTG